>JARHVA010001205.1:0-12500 GCA_037957365.1 Torreya grandis
TAAAATCAGTACCCATTTTAGTTCTCATACTAAATCCATTATATTTTAATGAATTATGCCCAAATTCATTGTTTATTTCCAAAAATAAAATATTTTGATCACACTATATAAGGGTAATTGCCTTTACCCTAGAAAAATTTTATGCTAGACTTAGCCCTTTCAAAAAATAGGGTAATCTAGTAATAATTCTTCTTGGTTTGAAGAATTTAAAAATATGTACATCCAAGGCCATGAAAATGATAGAGATTATTCCCCATGGTATAACAACCCTTGGAAAAACACTAGATCTACCATCTTCTACCACCATAAAATGGAAAGAAAATCATTCCTTCACAGTAGACATGAACTAAACCTTCACAAAGACAAAGGACCACAAAATCCCACCTTGACTAGGATTAGAGTTAGTTCCTTCATCTTTTGTATCATCTCCTTCATCCTTTTCATCATCCTTGACCTTCGTTATTGCCTAGTTCATAGCATTGGTGAATGCACATTTTATAATATATTGAGATGAATCTACAAATGTTTTATGCATTATTATATTTCATAAGATATGAGTATAAAAAAATATACGAGGTTTAAATATTTGAGGATAAATATGATCCTTGAAATGATATCAATAAAAATTTTAGAGGTATTGATTCTAATAGATATGTTTAGACTATCACTACAACTAATTTTCATATGTTTGCACCTTTGTCTACACATATGATTCCCATATAACATGTGGAGGCATATTTTTTTTATTAGATTATAGTTCATGTTCCTACCTAATGTATGTACATTCTAAAATGGACAATCATTTAACACAAACATCCTCACCTATTGTACAATCCTTTTAAAAGACTATTATAGCTCTATAAGCTAATGTGTTGTAATTAGAGTTGGAAGCTTCTATAGAAATTCATTTGTCTAATTATGATTATAAATATACTAAAATATTGTATTAATAACTTTATAATGACAATATTGAAACATATTTATCATTCATGAACTAAGTACATAAATGACGTCCTAATCTATCACTATCTCACACTCGCATGCTATCTTATGATTTTACCATTTTATTCAACTGTTCCACACCTAGATGAACCTTATTGTTTGTTTCAAAATTTAAAAATATTCTAAACATACAGATCCATACCTTCAATGTATTAAACTTTTACATAATTCATTCCCATTAGTTTCAATTATTATTGCTAGTTATTATTGATTCATTCTAGTCAAAATCAACCCTATCTCAGCAATGGATTTTATCCAAACCAAACAATTCATTAGTATCTATTCATTTTCCTAGCATGTAATTAGTGTGATACATTGTCTAATTTGATTCATATATAAAAAAAAATCAAGTTTTAATTCAAAATGCACTTATAAATTATTTGATGCACCTCTATACACTATTCATGCGTGTGAATGACTGAATTTTTACTATACTTAGTTTTAGTAGAGGTTTCATTCATTAAAATAGTCTGGTCCTAAAATAATGTCAATTCATCTAATAAGAATCATTACCAAATTCATTAATTTAATATTTACTATAAATAATATCATGTGCGATAATTTTTTGAGTAGTTACATAATTGGTATTGGTTCCATTGGTATTGGCTACTCAATAGATTGGGAAATTGGATTTCTACTTATTCAAAAAAATAAATCAAATATATTTTTTCATATATTCCTTCCAATAAGGTAGTTTTTACCTCTTGTGTTAATCAACATCCATCCCTTTGATTCAAAAAGCATATTTTCTTATGACTTATGCTGCTACTCCTTCCTTTGGGAAAAAGTCAAATAAGAAAAGGATTAATAAATTAGCCCAACTCAAAGCACTTTTCAAGTGGTTGATTTGGTTGGGATCAATTTCCCTTTAACTTTACTTATTATTCAGAGCAAACTATCCCTCATCTGAAAGATATTCTCTCTTGAGGTTGAAGAATTACCAAACTAGAGAGTAGTTCTATCTATTTTATTTATTTTAATAGCTCAAAAAAATAAGAAGAAATTATGCTAATTAGATAGTTCTGTAAATTAATAAATTTATGATTCATAGAAATATTGATAGAAAATAGCTTTGTCCTTTTCATTATTAGACATAAAACTAGATCTCGGTAAAGACTAATACCTATGATTGGTTTAAAGTGATAGATCAAAATAAAAAAATTACGCCCTATCGAATCTTTGAAATAAGGATTCAATAAATTCAAAAACTTATATCAATAGAACATTTGACATAACATAAATAACAAATAGATAGGAGTTAATATCATTCCAACTGACATACTTAGCATATGTCATATTCTCCCCAAATTGTTAATCTATCACTAGGCACAACCATAAGTAAATTATGAAGTATTTTAAATCTAATTATAATCAAACACTTTCAACTATCAAAAGCAAAATTATTAGTTGTATACATACAATGAAGAACAGTAGTTACACAATCACACTAGGTAGGATAAATACATGTCATTTAATTTACCTCTTGAGAGTATTAGATACATATGTATTGTTTAATAATAAATAATTGATATTGGGGTAATCTCACATATTATCATTTTTATTTTTTTTATAGGTTACTATCCTTGACAAACATACCCATGGTTTTAAGGTGAAGGAAATTTATTTCTAGAGTTATGTGCATCATTAGAGTTCAAAGTTGCATATATAGATATACAAACAAAGGTGACCATATGGGTACAATCCATTATTTATATACATGTCAATATTAACAAACATGGGTTAGTATCAACCAATGATACTAACCCATATAGATATAAGTAACCCTACCCATATAAAATTATAGTTCTTGACCTAGATAAACCATAGGCCTACTTTTGTATAATATCCACTTCCATAATTCAATCATAGTTAGAGAGTCAACAAGAAAATTTATGTACTCATTCCTTAGTTTTAGTTACTAAATTTAACACATTTATCATGTTAAATCATTGCAATATATTTCATGATGTTACTCTCAAATTCATGCTTTAGTTCTATACTTAGTTACCTAAATTATTGTACTATTTTCTATCCTAGTAGGATTAATAAATCCAAATAATTGTAAAACATATTAATGAACCTGTTAACATATTTAATCGTGCCAAACCCTAGGTTAAATTAAGGTTTCATACTTCCAAGGCTTATGATTTTTAGTCTTAATATTTCGAACTTCATTTTTGCTTTCCATAGAAAAAATCATTTAATTTTTTTTCCTGGGGTTTGATAATTAATTTTTGATTTCCATAAACAAAAAATATTTTCAAATTTAAATATTTGTCCTAAGGTTTCACATTTTATTTTTTATTTCCATACACAATAAATATCTTCATGATAAATTGCATCATATCCAACTAATATGTTGCGATGTTATTCATTTGTACCTCTTGGAAATGACTCTATCAAGAACATCATGTATAAAAATCATGAAGCTTCTTATATTAATATTAATTAACATTATATTTTATGTCCATGCTTCTACTATACATAACCCAAGGAACTAAATATATTAACAATAATGAATCTATTATCCCTAAGATCTTAACATTATGGATTGACTATGGAGAACATGTTTCAGATCATTTATGTAATGTAATAGGAAAATATTTAATCCTCAGGAAACCAATAAAACCTCATCTCCTCCACTATTCTTTATGCCTCACCAATCAGAATATATGATTTTACATTAAAAAATATATTCTAAAAGGATATTGTCAGATGAAGCATCCCCATCAACAAACATTGGATGTAGGAACCTTCTATATATATTTTATTTTTATTGTCGTAAGTTTCATTCTAAACACATTTAAAATTATATTCTCAAACTAATCATCCCCATCAATTATGATGTATACTTAACCATAGACCGCTCTGGCATTTGTCTGCAAATAGATATATTGCTAAAAGCGCTGTAATGATGTATCCCCACTGTGGATGTAGCTTAATAGCCTAATCAACATATATAGTTAGGCCTTATCAAGTTGATGCCCATGCATCAACACGGATTTTCTTAACAAGACCCTCCACCATGGCTTAACAGCCTTATAGAATAAATGAGAATCATCTCAAATGTGGTAATTAAATCCCACAATGCATTGTTCTTGGCTGAAAGGGATGCCTTACCAATATAAAAACTCAGTCTGTATATACGTTGTAATATTGTTGAAAAGTCTAAACATTGAATACTGATATACAAATGACTCAGCCATATGAGAAAGGTTTGCAATGAACACAATCACATAATCACAAGCAAAACCCAAGCAATGTACACTTCTCTATCACTTATAATATCACAAGTAGCATAACTTCATAGCTTCAGCTTTCTCATCCTTTCAAAGAATGGCCGCAGCTATTATAGAAGCATAGCATCAGAACTTAAAGCTAATAACATGAATTACCACACACTTATAGAGATATGAGAGCTCAGATTTGGACTTTAGTCTTTGCCTATCAATGTAAGCAGAAAGTCTTGTTAGTCTCCAGAAGTGTCAGCTGCTATTGCATGCCCTAATGACTTGCTTGTTCTTTTGAAGTACTGCTCTTTGATATGCTTCATGTCAACTTCAGCATGACTCACCACTACCCGCAGAAGTCCCTCTTCATCTATCCCGAGTTTGTCTATAGATTGCCTCAACACCTTGGCAAAGTACTTTTCAGGGAAGCAAATGCATTTGATAACAACTCACAATGCATCCAAAAACTTCTCTGGCTTCTCATTCTTCAAGTCCTTGTTGATATGATGACCATATTCATCCTTGTAATGATTGAAAGTGGCATTTGGTTGTGCCTTGTTCCTTGTGAATGCCTCGTGACTGTGGGGACCTCCAATGAATAGAAATATGACATTATCACTAGCGCTTCTCCATGTACTCTACTCTGATTGTTTCATTCCACACGAACACGTTACATCATTAAAATTGTTTCTTGTTTAATCCTCTGATATACCAATATTTAAAAATAGGTTACATCATTAAAAAATGGTGATATACACGTGGAAAAAACTTCCACACACATAGCAATGCACCACACTTACAAGCATAATTACTGGTCTTTGACCAGACTCCCTTTAATCTGTATTTTCAAATTTGTTTTCCAACCCACAGAATGCTTTCTAGCCATCATTTGTTGATACTATGCTTTGTATCATTTGAACAACAATAGAAAGTTACTATAACTTGTCAGCAATTCTTCCCAATGCGTCAGCAAGCTTTCCCAAAACTCCTATCAAACTATCTGCATGGTCCTTTCTTTGATTTCTATCCAATTGACAATTTAGATTCTGTGCTTCCACATGTGTAGTCAATACCTTGCTGTTTCTTTCCAAAACAGACAGTAATTGATCTCTCAGATCATCGTCACTTTCACCCTCAGATGAAAATCATTTCCTCTTTTGGCCAGATGCACAAGAGGCAGACCCTTTCTCAGCAATTGGAGTTGGCACATTTTCAGTCCTGGCACCATGCCAAAGAGGCGGCAGTGGTGGAGGCGTGATTGTGGTGGTGGTAGGGCTCTCTACTACCACCTCTTTCACTGGACTTCTTCTCACTTCCACCTCTATCTCCTCCTCCTTTCTACATACTCTTCTGTCCTATTCAGTCACCAAAATAAATCAAACAATTTCAAATTTGTTTTTATTACCAACTTGCCAACTGGATAGCCCTCTCTAACTTCTACGCCCAATCTTGGGCTTAAAACAACAAACAGTTTTCAATTTCCAGCAATATACTAATTTGGAGAGACTAATATCTTATGGTTGAAAGATTTCAACCACTCTCCTCATTAATTCCTCAACATCCCAACAATTATTGTTTTCACTTTTACTTTTTACAATTACTCCTTAATTTTAACATTTTAGAGGAAAATACAATAAATTCAAATTTCAATTTTAGCATGACCATGTCTTGCCAAGACGTATGTAGATGCTCTTGCATCAAATTATCTTTCGTTGCAAGTACTTGTAGGTACATTATAATAGTTTTTTTTCATATTTGTGTAAGATTCATAGTCGATAAGAATAAATGCATTTTGGCATATTTATATTTTAGAACCCTCTCATTCCTATTATATCCAAAGTATATGTTCTCCTCTTGAAAGGGAAAATATTTAACATTGAATTTGAATTATCAAAGACCTTATTTTAGGATATTGACAATCTATTTGATACGTTATATGATAATTATTTACGTTGAACTAAACCTTAGCCTCTAAACCCCATCTTTTGTACATATTTCAATCTAACAAAAACATATAATTATATATATTTACCATAGTTTTACAAACTAAGATAATGTTAACCACTAGAAAAGTGCTTGTGTCATCTCTATATTCCATTGACTTTATTCATGTAAATTTAAGATTTGAGAATTAATCATCCATACTATTAGTTTGAGTTTAACTACCTTCCTAAGTTTTAAAAAAATTCATCCACTTTAAAGGTATTTAATTTTTCTATTTGGCATAACTTATGAAGGTGTCATAATGGATTGATGGTGTATATAGGTGTAGTATAACACTATCACACACACACACACACACACACACACACACACACACACACACACACACACACACACACACACACACACACACACACACACACACACACACACACACACACACACACACACACATACATATATATTATGTATGTCTCTCTCTCTCTCTCTCTCTATATATATATATATATATATATATATATATATATAACACACACATATACATATATATTATGTATGTCTCTCTCTCCCTCTCTCTCTCTCTCTATATATATATATATTTCTAAACACACACAGATATATATATATATATATATATATATATATATATATATATATATATATATATGTATATATGTATGTATGTATGTATACACACACACACACACATATATGTGTGTGTGTGTGTGTGTGTATATATATATATATATATGTATATACATATATGTATACATATATGTATATACATATATATATATATACATATATATATACACACACAGATATATATACACACATACACACACACACACACATATATACATACATACATACATACATACATACATGGAATAACTAGCATATCATTTATTCATTGTCTCATAAGTAAAATATTATATCTCACATAATTATATATTATTTTACATGATTTTACCATAGTTTGTGGTCTAAGAATTTTTTAATAAAAATTAAATTCTCTTAGAGAATTTATTCATTCATTTTGAAATATTTTGATAATCATATTAGAGTTTTCAAGTGCATGTCTTCTAATGGCAAGTGTTTTGAAAAATGACTCACTAAAATTATTTAAACCATAACCATTATCCAAAATTAATCTTATAATAAATTTATCATTGATAAAAACTTTATTATACCTAAGTAGAGGCTGATGCACACTATACACAAATGAAATGCACAATGCTAATAATGTAGAAAATGTAATCAAGTATTAAGAAATTAAAAATATCAATTTTTAGGGATGTTCACATTACATTAAACGTTGAATGTATTGTTGACTTCTTGAAACCCTTGATGTTGTGCCTATTCTGGAATGATTTTAGGATCTTACCATATTCTGTGTTTAAACGTACATCTATCTTTTGTAGCATAGCTACTGAGTACTAAGTTAAGAGAAACATAACATAGAGAGAAACATAAAATAGTACTTATATAACCACTATCCACTAAGAATATGTCCAACACCTATATCACTCTAAATATTAATATGTTGTTGTTAGTTTAAAGAATATACGAGTGTGAGTTTTTTTAAATTAATAGATGACATTGAATGAATTATGAATTTAATAAATTATATGTAAGATATCGTAATTTCACAATAAAAAAACTAAATTATGTGTTCAATGAATTTATATGCCCTCACTAATCATTAATTCCTTCAAGTAGGCAACAATACATTCACCATAATACTCTTCAGTTTTTGAATCATAATTATCCTACTATGAAGGATGGGCATGTATAATTGTTTATTGTCGCCTTACAAATCCCTCATTATGTTCATTTTTATTCATAACTCAATCAAATTAAATATAAAATCCTTATGGAATTAAACATTAACTATATTATTGACTACTTGGACCCCCTTATGGTATGTCTATTTGGGAATGATTTCAGGACCTTACCCTTTTCTATGTTTAAATGTGCATCTATATTTTGTGGCTCAGATATTTCCATTAAATGGTGATAAAAATGGATGTTTCTAATGTTTATTTTCTTATCTAATGGAAAGATTTACATAGGTGGTGGATATATCATTACTATGTTAGTCTCTATGTGTTATGTTTATCTTAACTTATTACTCAGTATTAGTCTTTCTTGTGGGGTTATAAAACACTTATCAAGTTAATAATAGGAGAATCATGGAAACCAATTGACTATATTATTGATTGATTCAATATGATGGTATGATTACTTGGGAATGATTTTATGATCAAGGATTAGATATTAAACACATGAATACGATTAGTATGTGTTGAATGAATGACTATACCATAAATAATCATGATTTTCTTAAATCATGAATTTCTTAAAGCAGTCAGTAATATAGTCAACATGATATTCCTTAGTTCATTAGTGATAATTATACTAATATGAAGGATGGGAATATATAACTATTTTTTTTGGGATTTAAAAATAGTTATTGTGTTCATTTCTCTTCATAACTCAATGAAGTTGATAATATAAGTCTCATGGAACCAAACATTAATAGTATTATTTACTACTTCAACATGATGATGGAATGCCTATTTGTGAATGATTGTAATATCTTACCTTATTCTATGATTAAACATGCTTCTATTTTTTTTACTCACCTACTGAGTACTAAGTTAAGAGAAACATCACATAGAAAAATAACATAGTATAAGTATATCCACTATCCACTATAAAGATATCCATCACCTATTGCATTCTATAGTTTAATTTGTTGTTGTTAATTGAAAGAGTATATGAGTGTGAGTTTTTTTTGAAGTAGTAACTGACATTGAATGAGTTACATGTTCAATTAATTCTATGTAGCATATCCTAATTATAGAAAAACATAAACTTAATTATATTTAAATGAATGTGTATGCCCTCCATAATCATTAATTCCTTCAAGTAGGCAACATAATACTCCTTAGTTCTGTAGTCATAATTGTCTTGATATGAAGGAAGGGCATATATAAATATTTTTTTGGGGTTTTAAAATCCCTAATTACATTACTTTTTATTCATAACTCAATTATGTTAATAATATAAGGCTTATGGAATTAAACATTGACTATATTATTGACCACTTGAACCCCCTAATGGTATGCCTATTTGGGGAACATGATTTTATGATCTTACCCTATTCTGTATTTAAAAGTGCATCTATCCTTTGTGACTTAGCTAATTCATTTAAATGGTGATATAAATGAATCTTTCTAATCTTTAATTTCATGTTACTAATGGAAAGACTCACATAGGCAATGGATATCCTAGTACTATATTTGTAACACATAAGTGGTGGATATCTTAATACTATGTTTCTCTATATGTTATGTTTCTCTTAACTTAATATTTAGTATTAGTCTTCATTTTTGGGTTGAAAAACACTTTTTGTTGTATTTTTTTCATAAATCTATCATGTTAATAATAGAAAGATCATGGAAACTAATTAGCTATATTTTTTACTACTTCAAGTAATTAATGTTTTGGGGGCTAGGTTATAGTTTTGTGTGACTAGTGTTTAGCTATAATACAAAACTATATAGTTCAAATTAATTTATATGTTGTATATCCAATAATTATTATGCATCTAATTCATATGCATTCATTGAACTATATGTATCATATCATAATTACAAAAACTATTCAATAAACTAATCATTAATTCTTCTAGGCAGGGAACAATATAGTCAACATAAAACAAACCCAAATATATTAAATAAATTGAAATTATATTCCCTTTTGAGATGAGTACTAATCTACATCTACATACATAAAGGAAAGGAACTAATGAACCATCAGAGTATATAATGTGATGTTATTGTCCATCTTATTACAGTCTATATAATTCCCTACATCTTACTAGTTTATATAATACCATTTACATTTTGTACATTTTGTATAATGCTCTCCTATATAATAGTAACATTATTTTCTTGTCTTTATATGATAATGCATATCCTTATTGGTTCATTGGTTCCATTACTTTATGTAGTAGGATTGAATATTTTAGTTTTCATGTGAAGGGTAGTATCCCCAATGCTTAAGATAATAGTTACTATCAATAATGAGCAACATCAAACCATTATGTAGACTGATTATTCATTGGTTCCTTTCCTTTATGTAACAAGATGGCTAATAGTGTGAACCTTCCATATATTATGTATAATGGTCTTTGATATAATTTTAATACCCTTTGGTTGAGATGCTATGATAATGGTATGTCTATTGGTTCATTTATTCCTTTTATTTATGTAAAAGGATTGATCATTTTAATTTTTAGGTGAAGGTTAGTAGTATCCCTGATGATTGAGATAATACTTAGCATTAATACTGAAGAAGAATACACTATTATATATATTGATGGTTTATTTATTCCTTTCCTTTATGTAACAAGATCGATAATAGTGTGAATAGACCAACAATAAACCATTGTATAGACTGATGGTTCATTCCTTTTATTCATTAATGTAGCAAGATGGACAATAATGTGAATAGACCGGGGGTAAAAAATCCAAACATTCAGTTTCTTTTATAGTATAAAGCTAAAATAAAAAGGTATAGAGTTTAAATTATTTTATATGTATCATATTCAAGAATGATATATATATAATGAAAAGGTTGTTATAAAAATAATGAATATATATACAAGCAATGAGTATATATAATCACTATTTTTTATTAAAAAAATGAATACTGTGTATACAATTACAAATAATGTAAAGGTTGTGAGTTTTCCTTTACCAATAAGAAAGTGGATAAACATCCTTGAAGCTTTGATGGAGTTGTTGTATAAAATTACAATGTGACTATATACTAAGAGAAAATGCTTAAATGACAAAATTTTGATGTTTTCATATGGATGGATCAAAAGTATCTCTATCATGATCAGTTTCTTAATGTTATTAAAGTTTAAAATAATGCATTTTCATTGGCACATGCACACTCAACCTTTGAATATGAATGTAAAATACTATGACCCACATAATGGTTCATGAACCCCCATTACATTTCAGTATGAGCCATACACACATCACACTTGTAGATGGTAATTAAGTTGTGAAGTTGAACCCCAATAGATGGTACATGGTAGTCAAAATAGCTAACATGGATATAAAGGTCAACTACAACCATGGTAATATATAATGAATGTTTAATGCTCATTATCTATTGGGTTCGATCAATTATTAGATCCTCCATTATGAACACAACTAGATGGTATGTTTAGTATGGGATATCACATTGGTATTTGACCTCCACATCCCCTTTAGTGACTTTATCTACTAATGTTGTTAGGGAAATTATATTTGAAAATGATTATTTAATATTCTATGTATTTCACTTATATTATCCCATTAGCCCTTAGGCATGTGGAGATCAAATTAATAGTTGACCTACATATGATTACTAGATACTTTGAGGGTAGATGGAGTATCTAACAGGCACTTACAGGTCAACTATTAGTGTGATCTCAATGTTTTTTTTGGATACTTTGAGGGTAAATAGAGTATTTAGTAGGCACATGGATTTGAACTATCTATGTGACCTCCGTATGCCTATTAGATACTCTCAGGGTCCCTCCCCTCTATCCTTTCTATTGGTTTATTATCCCTCTGATTATGGGCCCCACTTTTACATCCTTAATTATGAACTTAAATAGGAGGCACATTTAATTATTAATTAAAAACACATCGAGGCAAAGTGATGGATAAGAATGATGTGATTGGCTATGGGTCAACATCTAGCATGGAAGTCCACAATGAATATGAGCACCTTAACTAGTTAGTGTGTTTATATTTCCAACTAACATGTCTATGGGGATTACCAAATTCATGAATGTATAATGCTCATAGTTGGGCTAACATCCATCAACAACATGTTAAATTAAAAAACAATGGTTAAGGTAAATGATAGTTAAAAAATAAATGTTAATATCTAATGAATGTTGACTTGTTACCTGTGCACATTTCCCTTATTTGAAAACTATACCAATGAACATTTTACATTAAACCATTCCTTTTCAACCTATATAGGAGCCTATTATCTAATAATACAAATGACAGTGTGAACACACTAGCTAGTTAAGGCACTCACATTTGGCATGGACTTTCATGTTAGATGTTATCCCTTGGCTCATCACATCTCACTTCTCCACTAGTTTTCCATGGTGAATTTTAGCCTAAGCATTGAATACATGTTGTTTACACTCACAATACTCAAAGAAGTTTCTTAAATAGTATTAACATTCACATTTGTGGTTGATGTCTCTACAAGGTCTACCAAATTAGTCAAATTTTA
>JARHVA010001205.1:17500-137500 GCA_037957365.1 Torreya grandis
TTGGTGGCCTCAATGACCACATTCAACATAAGGTACACATGTTTAATCGAATTAAGTTTTATGATTCTATTATCATGGCATCCAGGGTCAAGAAAAATTTCATAGCCAACAAGAGGCACCAGTCACTCACTTCAAAGATCGTAGCATATTAATACCATGATTTCCTCGACCTAATAGATAAACCCCTCAACAAATTGAAGAGAAGCATGTAAGAGGATTATGTTTCAACTATGACATCAAGTAGAGTGAAGGACATAGATGTGTTGATAATAAGTTATTCTAAATTGAGGGATCCAATGAAGAAGATGAAGAGGCTTATACCTCCAGTGATGATGAAGAATAAATAGAGGAGCTATCTAAATATTCCTATCCTAAATTCTCTTATCATGTACTTTAAGATATTAACACTCCTCAAACACTTAAGGTGATGGGTTTTCTCAAGAAATAGAAGCTGATAATGTTTATTGACTCATAGAGCACACATAAATTTATCAACCATAATTTGGCCAGTCAATTGAACTATTTCATTTATCTATCACTAAAATTTTAGGTCATGATTACAGATGGTGGCACAATTAATTATTTAGAGAAATGCCATAGTATTAAGTTTGCTATGGGTGAGTACACTCCATTTTCTCTTATGTTTTTTTATTCCCATGGGTGGCACAAACATTATTTTAGCATTTCAATGGCTCACAACCTTGAGAACAATTGAGATGATCTTCTAGGAACTATTTATATGATTTCATTTTGAAGGTAATAAAATTTAACTACATGGATACGGGCAAAATATCCATATTTGGTTAGTTCACATCAAATAAAAAAGATGTTATAAAATGGGTAAGAAGTGTATATTACACAACTATGTTCCATAAAATTTCAAACCACAAAGACAACTACACATCCTTATCTACAAATGATTCTTGATGATCACCCATCTATTTTTGGGTCCATGCCAAAAGGACTACCACAAAAAATAGAACATAATCATACCATTCTATTAATTCTAGGTATTCAACCACCAAATATTAGACAATATACATATCCATATTCATAGAAGAGTGAAATAAAAAATATGGTCCATGAGATGTTAGAGGTAGGGATAATCAGGCATAGCCATAGTGCATATTCATCACCAGCAGTCATGGTGCATAAGAAGAATGAAACATGAAAGATGTGCCTAGATTATAGGGAACTCAATAAGTACAACATCAAATGTAAGTTTATTATTCCATTAATTATTGATTTACTTGATGAGTTGCATGGTGTTGTTTATTTCAAAAAATTGGATCTTCATTCAAGGTAGCATCAAATTAGAATCAGGGATGAAGATTTTCATAGAATTACCTTTAAAACTCATGAGGTCCATTATAATTTTTAATTAATGCCTTTTTGTCTTAAAAATGTACCATCTACTTTTTAGAGCCTGATGAACACTATTTTTAGGCATTTTTAAGGAATTTTGTGCTAGTTTTCTTTGATGACATATTAATTTACAGTAAGACATGGGAAGCACACGTGAAAAATGTGAAAAAGGTGTTGATAAATTTTGAGAAACATCAAATTTATGTAAATCCATCCAAATGTGCTTTTAGAGTATAGGAGATAGAGTACTTGGGTCACACTATATTCTATGAAGTGGTTAAAGCTGATCCTTAGAAGATCAAAGTTATCATGGAATGGTCAATGCCCAAAACATTCAAAAACCTTAGAGGGTTCCTAGAACTAATAGGTTATAACTAAAGATATTTGAAAGGATATGGTAGTATAGATGCTCCACTCACTGCATTGATAAAGAAATATGCCTTCCATTAAAATGATGTAGCCACTAAATCATTTGAGCAATTGAAATCATATATGTATACCACCCCTAATGCCTAATTGTTTGGAGAACAACCATCAATTAAGACCATTACAACATATTTCTATTAGATATTTAATTGATAAATTTTTGTTAATTATTTATTTTTTTAATACCACCATTTTTTCTTAGGGAAGAACTATTTTATTGTATTATGATAGCAAGGGCTTAATTTAAGACATTATTGCATTTGAATTGAATCATTTCCTTTCCTTTCGTAAGACCCTTATAGATATATCTAGGAGTAATGGTGTCAAGCATTTATTATTTTGTTGTATATTTTAGAGTGAGCTATTTCAATGGATTTAGTCATGCTAGATTTTCATTTCTAAATTATAGGATTTTTTGATAAATCTATCTGATAATCTAGAATTTGAAGAATATCCTATGCAGAGAGTTTAGAGGTAAGGTTTTTTTATTGTGAGCTTGTTTTTTATGGATTTTGCCACACTAGGTTTTATTTTTCTAAATTGGAAGATCTTTTAATAAATCTATATGATAATATGGTGTTTTATGATAAAAAAATACCTTTGATCATTTTGGTTATTGTTGTGCATGATAAAAATATGTTGCTTGTGAGGTGTTTCCAAATTGTAGATTTATATGAGAGCTTTAGGTGCTAAATCTCCATCAATATTTTATTTTGTTAACACCACCATTTTTTCTTGGGGGAAAAACTATTCTATTTTATTACGATAGCAAGGGCATTTACCACACTATTGTATTTTAATAGAACAATTTAATTTTCCTTACTAAGGGATTTATATCTATCTCCAAGAGTAGTGATGTCAAGTATTTATTGTTATGTTACATATCTCAGAGTGAGATATTTGATTGTATTCATCATGTTAGGTCGTCTTATATAAATTTTATGATTTTTTCATAAATCTATGTGATAATCTAATGTTTGATAATAAAAAAATGCCTTTATTTATTTTTATGGTTGTGCTTGAGAAAAATATAATTTTATAAATAATATGTTTAGAGAATTTATTTGGGTTAGATTAAAATATGAAGTTTTGGTAATGTTTTTCTTGATAGTGGATCAGCTTGGTATTCAACATGTTCCTAATATTACAAAATCCAAGCCAAATTTAGATTTTTAAACCTATTTCATGTAATAATACCCAACAGACTTTTACTGACATTAGCTAGTCAATATAATATAGTAGTTGGTTCATATTTTAGTATGGTTGGGGTGAATAAATCACTCAATCTATCAAAGTTTTAAGTTTCAACTTGATACTCCAAACTCACTAGGTTACAAGTATTGATGGGTTGTATGGTTAAGGTAATCTCAATCACTAGGTCGAAAATCAATTTTTTAGGGGCATGTACTCCCCCTGCTCTCTCTCTCTCTCTCTCTCTCTCTCTATATATATATATATATATATATATATATATATATATATATATATATATATATATATATCTCCTTGGATATATGCACTTTAAAGGAATTGTCTATATTTATCGTAATCTCAATTTCAGAGCCTTACAACATACATCATTTTCAAAAATAACTTGCTAATAGGTAAGGTGGTTACATCAACATATAGGTTTACTCATAAACCTTGCTCATTTAATTTCAATGTATTTGAAGTAATTTTGACCCAAATTTTATGCACTAATTACACACTGTAATATACTATTGGTTGCAGGGTAGTCACTAGCAAAGTACTCAAACCCAACTCCAACAAAGTACTCAAATTCAACTTAAATAACAATAAGGTATGTGTACACACCCATTAAATTATTCCTTTTCCTTTAAACCAACAATTTAATTACTAGATTAAAGTGGGGAAAAATTTAGATGATATTCTATAATTATGTAGCACCTCAATCTTGTAAAATTGAAAAACTCATGAACTTGGTTTTTCCTCTTTGTTCTCCATATGCCTTACTTTTGAAAGCCTTGAATATTTTTTATCGTAAATCCCTTGGTCTATCTCTTAGTCTAATGATCCTTATATTGATGACACATAGATCCCATCTTGCCCATAATTCTTAAAATGTACTTATCTTACACCTCTATATGTTTTGACCCTGAGCCGACTCTACTTCTCCTTAGACACTAATGTCTTCATCAGACCATAGCATCTATGTTACTATCTTGGCCCAATGCAAGTGACCAATTCGCTAAAGCCATCCACTTTATAAATAAAATTTATTATAATGGTTATCCTAAGTGTTTTAATGAAAGTTATATCCTAATATTATTAGTATAAATACAATATCAATGCTCATTAATTCCCCACCTATGAAACCTAGCAATCAAAGCAAAAGAGTAATCAATAAGTACTCATGTTACCAAAAGCCTCTCTATTATACCCTATTCTGATATAAATTAAAAGAATAACCAAATTACATGTCTGAAATAGTAAAGGAATAATTATAAGGTTACTATCATACTTTCTTTACACATTGCATGAATCACACATAAGCCAACACATAGGGGAGAACTACATAGGTGTAAGGCCCTATTTTGGATTATTGGTTATGTAGGCATTATCCTTTAACAATAGAGTCATTGTCAGTAATCTCGACACTATGTATTGAGTTACCAATTTTTACCAAGGTTACATTAAATATATAAACCTAGAGTTTTTATCATTTCACTAGGAGAAACAATGTATGATCCAGATTTGAATGCACCATAGTAAAAATGTATCCAAACCCAAAAGCATCTATTTGGTTGCATCTTATTTGAATGAGTATTTCGTATAGTACACTATTATCAAACCCAAATAATAGCATCAATATTATGATGTAAGTGTCTAGAGAGCCAAATGTACCATATATAGAATCTAACAATTGATCTAAAAGTGTCTTCCTACTTGCTTCCCACCTATATTAGATCTACCACTATGTTGGCATTATAAATAACTAAGGTCTTTCTTTAATGTCATTTTTATATATAACATAGTTGTAATTTTTACTAATACCCTATTTCAGTTTTAGAAATTTAACATATGGCGTATCTAAATTTAACACATTAACTGACATGTTATAAATTTAATATTCACCCTTGTGCCCTATTATATCTATATCCTTAACCCTAACCACTAAAATAGTATCCACATCTAAAATTAAGATTAAACACTCTTTTGAATTACATCCTTTATTATCTACACCACAATTAATACTTAGGTTTCAAATTCAGACCTCTACTTTGAATTAAGGAGCTATCAAAAACCTATTGGTACTCAAATCCCATCTTCACTTCTGTTGTTTACTAGTGGCACCATGAATAGTTACATTACAAGGAAGATATGATCATATTTTTACAATTTCTCTAATGGATTTTTCAATTTTTTTTGGATGGATAGTTTCTTTAATGGGTTTTTCAATTTTATTGTGGTGGGGAGCGGGGGAAGGAGAAATTTCCATGAAATCATATGTCTTTGCCTAAAAAAGCATTAAAGTGTTATGGATAAATGTACTTATACTTTTTAATTTGATGTGGACCTATTCACATGAGATATATATGAAGGGTGTTGTGTCATTTCAACATCATTATATATATGATGATATGGTATGGCATCACAAGTGGGATATATGAGGTCAGTTAATCTAGTAGATTGGATAGCTTCTACACTAAAAAATTTGCTATGCACATGATTATTGTAATCATTTATTTTCTTAAATAAAGTATTAGTATCATTTTATAGTTCTAAAATATTTTATATTATTGGTAAAAGTTTTTGAGATGGATTTATGAATTCAAGAAATAATTTT
This sequence comes from Torreya grandis, assembly GCA_037957365.1. Classification (NCBI taxonomy): domain Eukaryota; kingdom Viridiplantae; phylum Streptophyta; class Pinopsida; order Cupressales; family Taxaceae; genus Torreya; species Torreya grandis. Next base: position 23,100 of record JARHVA010001205.1, read on the forward strand.
GATTAGATCTATAAACTAGTTTGGGACACACAAAGGAGGCTTAGATCTCCCTATCAACTATCACTATAGCCACCATTAGCCCCAAAAACATCTTGATGACCACCATAGGTCCCAAAGGTACTACCACATCCATTACGGGCCCCATAAAAATAAACCATCACAAAAATAAGAAAAAGATAGTAAAAATGCAACACACAAGAGATAAATCCAAAGAGCACTGACATAAAAAATGAACAAGCAAGGGAAAAAAAAAGATGAGACAAACAGATCAAAGGCGAGTAACAAAGCTAAAAAGATTGACCCTATAATCTCTTGAGAAAGAGGATACACATAAAATAGAAGTCTCAACACTTATATTCAATAATATTTATCCATAAGTTACAACTATTCTTATACCATGGTAGGAAATAAAGTTAGCCATGGTCATTTTCAATCCATCCCTCATCATGGACTTTTCATTCACTCTCAACAATTCACCTTTCATTATACGCCATTTATTTTTGGATGTCGTTCTCACATTAGTAATAATTTTAAAAAATAACAACATCTAAATGATGGTAACTTCCTCAATCTAATGAAGAAAAATTAAAAAAAAACAAAGAACAACACAACCTTAAAAACTATATATATATATATATATATATATATATATATATATATATATATATATATATATATATATATATATATATATATATATATAAAGTTGATCACATGAATACTTAACAAAAGTTTTTTTTGGATGATTAGAGAAAGAAGAGAGATTAGAGATAGAACATGGAATGACACAACGTTAAAAACATTACTTGTTAAGTAGAAATTATAAAAATAGACTTGTAAGGTTGACCACATGAGCACTTGACAAATGTTTATTTGGATGATTATATATATATATATATATATATATATATATATATATATATATATATATATATATATATATATATATATATATATATATATATATATATATATATATAAAGCTGATCACATGAATACTTAACAAAAGTTTTTTTTGGATGATTAGAGAAAGAAGAGAGATTAGAGATAGAACATGAAATGACACAATGTTAAAAACATTACTTGTTAAGTAAAAATTATAAAAAGAGACTTGTAAGGTTGACCACATGAGCACTTGACAAACGTTTATTTAGATGATTATCTAGCCACGAAGGCCATGTATAGTTGTAGGCTGAGGCTGACTACCAAAGCTAACTTAGAGATTCTACTTAGTTATCATTGATGCAAGTCAAAATCTCACCTGACCTCCTCCAAAATATTTAGAAAAATAAATAAAAAGATAATTATCTTCTAAAAAGCCTTGGCATTGAAACCAGTCATCTCTTAGAAAAATAAAATGCATCGAGACCACACTCATATTGAACCGTTAGAGTTTTTCAAATAAGGTAGATTTCTAAAGACTCCAATCATTTCCATCCATAATTGTAAAAGTATCTATGTGGTCACATCTTATTGAAATGGACCTTTAGAGTTCTTGGCTTTGATATCATGTTGCGACATGGACCAACTAGGACTCAAACCTATGACCTTCCATATGCTGCTGGAGTGCTCTACCACTGAGCTACTGGCCCCTCTTGGACTAGTCCATCTTCGGTTCGAGTTTGGATTAACACCAATAGTTGTATCCCCAGCCATCAAAGCCATAATGACTAGAACGCCCATTATGCAAATTGAAACCAACAATACTACAAGAGGAGGTGGAGGTGGCAGCAAAGGCAACAGTAAAGGCACAAGTAATAATGTTGCAACCAGGCATAAAAGTGCCAAAATGCACTGCATGCCAAAGTAGGAAACACCATATGGATGCTTATATTTCATTATTTCCCTACTGCACACTTCAAGCACCTCCGCCCATGCAACATTGCAAGGGCCTCTCATTAAGTTCTAGAAGCACTGTATTAAAGTGATAAGACAACAATTTGTAAAATCAAGAAAATAGGGAAACTAAGGTGGCCAAGAAAAGTAGAATGAAATGTCAGACAATTCCATTGAAACATTAACGTTGCCACCTACGGATGTAGGATTAGGTTGTAGGTGTTTGGGTTAAGGATGTTTGCATGTTTAATGAGCTTGCTTTGACATTTGGGGTAAACATTCAATGTATGTAAATGGTTTTGGTAGAGTTAAGCATCTCATGGAATTATTAACAATTCAATATATAGCAGAGCATCTCAATATATAATATTAACATAGTATTAAATGCGCAATTTTTATTTATTTTTCTAGTAGGTCGAATGACATCACACTACGTAATTTACAATTTGATACAATTTTTTACTGGGACTTTGGCATAATCTAAATCATTTTAACTAAAACAAAATCTCTTAAAACTAAGAAAAAAATACCAAAACTAAATATTTTAATTGGGTACAATAAGCTAAGTATATACTAGAAATTGTCAAGAAGGTGCAAAGTACGTAGGAGGGAAGTGATTTGTTTTTTTCAATATGAAATACAAGTTTTTCATGAAATACATGTTTTTTGAAAACACTTATGACTCAGAAAGACATTGCACATAAGAAAAATCGGTAAACATTTAATCAAAGTTATTATGATTGTAAATATATTAATGAGATGAATATAAGAATATTAATATTTATCCAATAAACATATATGATGTTTTATTGGAGTTTAAAAATTTACTTTTGATACACTATTTCATCATATTTACTAAATGAGTATTATTTATTCAAAAAATAAAATAGTTCATCCATTTATTATTTTGGTTGCGACTAAAATTTTAATTTTAAAAAAAAAATTAAGTATCATTATATTATTTGTATAATAGTTTTCTTATTATATTATTGTCATCTTTTTCAAAAAAAATTAATTATGATCGAGCCTTTTGTACGTGTCTTTAATATTGATTTTTTACTCAGGAATATAAGTTCTATTATAAATGTAAATAATTTGTTTAATTTAATTAACCTCCTATAATTTCTTATGTGTTTATTTTGTATAATTAAAAGAAAGATAATACATAGAAAGAGAAGTTTGATTGATCAATGTTGCTTCATGACCTTTACATTAGATTAATAATGCTTTACTTAAAGATTGTGCAAGTTAACATGTAGAAATACTAAGTTATTGAGGTTTTTTGTTTACCCCTAAGGAATAGAATAAGTAACAATTGATTACAATGAGATGACTTAGTGTTAAATCAACATAAGTCTATATGGCATGTTCTCTTCTTAAATTTATTTACGAGTTGATCTTTTATATTTTTTCAAGTCTCTTGAAAATTTCATTATATAATTTGATTTTAATTATTTTCATAACTACATTTTTAAATTTTTTAATAAAAAATAAAAAAATTAAAAGACGAACTTAAGACAATACAACCTATTCTCTCCTTGAGCTTATTCATGAGTTGAGCTTATTTGCATGTTTTGAAGACACAATGAGCCATAAACTTAAATGAGGTTCTCACACTATATTTTATTTTTAATAATTTTTTGAAGACTATTTTTGTCTTTTTTATTAAAAAAATTTATATATATATATATATATATATATATATATATATATATATATATATATATATATATATATATATATACACACACACACACACACACACACACACACACACCAAAAAAAAAACTTAAGACAATACCCCATGTTCTCTTCTTGATCTTATTTACAAGTTGAGCTTATTAATCTATTTTGAATACATAGCTAGCGATAAATCGCAATGATGTTTTCATATTGTATTTTATTTTTATTTATTTTATGAATTCCATTCTTTATTTCTTATTAACAAAAATGAAATTAAATAAAAATTATAAAATCAAATTAAGACAATACGACATGTTCTTTACTTGAGCTTATTCACAAGCTGTGTTTATCAACTTAAAACTTCATGAGAAATGGACTTTATAAAATAATAATAAACAAAATACAATAGTAAAACCTTTGTATAGTTTCTATGGTTGGTTATGTCTTCAAAAGATGAGCCTCATAGTCAATTAATTTATATCTTCTTTATTAGGGATATATAATACAATTATGAAGGTTTTTGAAGCAATTAAACAAGTCTTCCAACTATTGGATCATGTTTCAGGGTTTCTAAATTCAATTAACAAATTTATATAACATGATCAAGATGAGATTGAGGGAGGGGCTGAAATCAATAATGTTTGTTTTGTTATCCTTTATGTCCCCAAAATATGGCTCTCTAGGAATCCTTTTACCTACACACCATAAGATCTTTGTACATGAATAAAAAAAAAACTCAACTCATGAATAAGCTCAAGAAGAGAATAGGCCATATAGCCTTAAGTTGATTTAATGCTAGGTCATGTAATTGTAATCTTCACCAAACTGTAGATGTTGCATTTTATTTGGTTAGGTTCAAGAATAGGTCAAATAATCTTTAAAATGAGTAGCTCCTTAGGGAGGTCAGATGACATTTAATGCACATGACAGAGTATTGAATTACATTTTTTTACTATTAATTTTATACTACATTCGAATAGATAATAGTATTTATTTCATTTACTGTCTTTTGATTTTCGTTAATTCTTTATTATTTTTATATAATTTTATCATTTTTTTATTTTTATTATAAAATAATGGGCTATAAAACAAGACTAGCAGTTTCTTTAAAGGTGTACATTACATCGAAAGGAATAGAGTATTTTTATTTTACTTATAGATTCAATGTAACTAGCATAATAAAGACAATAAGAAATATCAAGATACGTGCATATTATATTAAATCACCTATATCATGATCATTAGTATGTAGAGAATTGATTCCTCTTCTACACACATGTATTTTTGATGTCATTTGCATGGTTTCAGTTACAGTTGAAGGATAATCTAGGCCTAAGGATAAAAGAGTTAAAAAACCAACATTATAAGGGTATAGAAGTGTAATAAAAATAGATGAAAGAATGAGCTTTTATATTCTCATCTTACATTAGTCTCTTATACCATTATATCATTGTGTTTTCATTTGTATAACTCTTTCAATATATTGGCCGATAGATGGGGTGGAATGGGATACTGATGGTTGGGCTCATCATACCCAATTTTTGTTTTTCCCCCTTTAGATTTGTTTGATGGAAATCTAGAGTTTTACTAGAGATCTAAGAATAACTTCATGAGGAACCATTCTTTTGGCTTGAATATTCTTTAATAACATGGAAATGAAAACTCTTTCCATACAGTTGAATCATTATGTTTTAAATATTGACCCGAACCATCACACCCATATAATAGTGCTAGTGTAACCAATGTATGATAAATTTAAATATTTATCTAAATATCTTGAAATTGGAACTGAAAATATTGTCTTTCCATGTCTATGAATGTTGCATACCCTTTTCCTAGTCTTGCATCTATTGTCTAAACAAAGCTAAAAGGTGGTCTGGAGAAAACCACACCCATGAAAGTGTAAGATTACACCACATCAACCTATATTTTTTGGTACATCAAATTCATTGTATATGGTACTTTCTTGGTTGTATTAAATGCCATAATTTTTGTATTTTAAAGATTTACTTCAAGGCCTTTGTTATCACAAAAATTGATCAATGCATGAAGTTGATTTTGAAGTCTTGTAATTGAGTGTGAAAGCAAAATAATGTCATTTGTAAAGAATAAAATAGAAATATAGATCCTAAAGAGGCTACAACCATTCATGCTACCTGAGTCTATGGAAATAATATCCTCTAATTCATCAATATAGATCCCAAAAAATATATTTGAGAGTGGATAAACTTGTTTCACACTATAGTACTATGGATGTCATTAGTAGTGCCCATTTTTTTTGTTCAATATATCCTTGGAAATTTGTTTGTTCAATATATATTTGTTTAAAAAAAAAGATTTGAAGTATTGAACATTACATGTTTTAATAATAAAAAATAAAACTTTTAAAATAAACATAAAAATTAATAATTGGGTTTTAAACAAAATTAAAATAACAAGGCTTTCTTTTGATAATTTAAAAAATTATATATTTTTTTCAATCTCTTAAACATAATAACTTATAATAATAGTTGTATAAAATTAATAATATATATATGTTTTAACTTTATACGATTTATGTTAAAAAATCTATTTAAATTAATTTTTTATTTAAAAAAATAACTAATCTCACATTATTTGTACATTTACACATATTAACATAAAAGATGGAATCATTTAAAATTATTCTTATTAAATTAATTATTTTTTAAAAACTAATAAATAATACGAAAGCGTTTGATAACTTCATTTTTATTATGTATTTTTATATTTGATATGTTTTAATTGAAAAGTGTATCATTTAGTGTTAAAAATATAGCTATAATGGTTTAATATCTATCGTATAAATGAAATCAAACAAAATGTGAGAGGAAAAAATAAATAAATAATTAAACATAATTCAATTGAAAATATTAATAATTAAATTACTTTTTATCTTAAACATTTTTTAAAAAGATCTATTATAATAGGGATCATCGTCCCATAGTTATTTAGTTAAAACCATTATTATTATTATTATTATTATTATTATTATTATTATTATTATTATTATTATTATTATTATTATTATTATTATTATTATTATTATTTAAAATTGTTATTTTTAATTGAAGTTGTTATTATTAGTTAAAATCACCATATATTTGCAGTTTATATTTTAATGTTTTATGGATATTCTTAGTATGTTTTTCTTAGTATGGATTTCAAAGCTACTAGGCCTTATACAAGAAACTACACACATGGATTTCAATGTTGAATAAGACATTAAAGTTCATAATAACACAAAATAAATAAATGATTTTTTGAATCAGGTTCCCAACCCTGTACGTGAATTCCAAACAAAGGCCTATAATCCCAAATATAAAATAATACAACACAACTGAAAAAGAAGAAGATGAAACTAAAACCCTTCTAATTCATTTTCCTTTCACGATTTGATGGTCATTTTTAGAGGTTTCAGCGTGATTTTGTCTTTCTCTATTTTTTGGCCCATAATGGTCCAATCTCCTCCTTCATTAGGGTAGATTGGAATATAAATCTCCAATGAATCTATTGAACTCAACTGTTTCAAAATTGTACAAGCCAAATGATCTCCTAGTTAATTTGGAGCTATATGATCCATTCTTTTAAGAGAAACTTTGTTTTGCTTAATTGGAGGCATGGTTTCTATCCTAGGTGCTTCTTGGCGCAAATCCATATCATCCTCAAACTTTCCCAAATTACTATCAAAATCTATGACTTTGCCATCATTTTCATTAAAATAATACATAGCGAGGGCATCTTTCCACCAGAACACCCTTTTCTTATGGTTAGAGATATTACATGAATTATATAGGTTTTTTTAATTTCAAAGCAATTTTTGCATATGAAAGTTAAACTTTCATAGTCCAATGACAACTTCCATACTCAATCCTAGACTTTCAATTTTATGAAAATAGGAAAATCTTTGGAGAAATCAAAATTCACCAAAACCTGAGCCACATTGGCATGATACATATATTTTTAGTCAATAAACAAAAATTTGCTCAATGTATTACAAATGGCTTTGAAACATAAATTTGACCAAAATTGTAATGGTAAATAAGGCAAACTTACCGAAATCAGTCTAACCTTAAACACCTTAGTGTGTGGGTCAAGATATGAGAACACATATTGAAGGTAAGAATGCTTTTGCCCTATGCCCAAATGGGATTCTGAAACATCATATTGATATCCTCCAAGAGATCAAAATGCTCAATTAAAAAAAACCCTCCAGTATAGGGGAAAATATGTAAATTACCTCTTATCAACAACAAGAAGTTCCCTTTAATCTATCTATTGAGGTTGGGGAGAGTGATCCATATATTGGAGAAGTGATATATCATTTTTGAGGTAGACATCTTCTCCTCTCTTTCTAATAATTCCTCTAGTTGTTCTCCCTCAAAGGAAATTAAGGAATTTGATTTGGCAGTGAACAAAGGTTTGAAACCCTTCTCCCTATTCTTAGAAAGAATGGTAGCACAAGAATGGCATGCGACAACCTCCCCTAAGGGTGCCCCTAGTTTTAGACTATCTCCTCTAGAAGACCCATAATTATGTTATTCTTCATGCATAGATATGCCAGTTTTAGGTTGATCTAAGTATGCATTTCCGTATTGATTTCAGGGCTTAGCCCATTTTTTCCCAGTAGTAAAGTCCCCTATTTGTAATGAAAATACAAATCCGACTACCCTATTTTATTCATCTCTCCTTACCCTTGGAGACAACACAAGAGACTTGACCAAACCCTCGATAGTTACAATCCCTAAACCCACTTTCCATTTAACATTCCTAACAACCATCTCTTGGTCCACAAACATCCTCCTAATTACCAACGATGAGTCACTACCTACAAACCCAATTATAAATTTTGTCATACTCAACCTTATAATTGTCTCACTGAACAAAACCCTAACAAAGCTCATTTTATCTATCTTATATAATGAAAAGTAATCTTGTGATATGCTTAGTATGTTATTCCTTATTTCCTAATTTTTTTAATATAACCTAAATTTATTATTAATTTTATTCAAGTAAAACTACTTTTTCTTTTTTAAACACCTCTCCGCCACCCTCCCGCCCTGAAAAAAACTGAAGTATACACATAATTCTGACTTTTGTACGTAAAAAGCTAGAATAATAACATAAAAAAGAACATATAAAAATCTCTAAGTCGTGAATGTTGAAAAGTAAAGGGACAGAAAGTCTAAACATCTTATCCATCCATTTTATGCTCTTTGTTTCAATGAATTCACCAAAAAATTTATTGGCATGCGAACTTTTTTGCATGACCCTAGTTTTCAAAAGCGATACAATGCATGAGGAGTTGTTTACAGCAGGCTTAAATGTGAAATTATATATCTGGATTCATTACACTTCCCAGAAATTATGTGTCAGGCAAAGGAAGATTTAAAAACTAAGCCGTTGATGAAAATAGGTGGCACTTGCTTGAGCAAAAATTGACTGGCTTTTGGTCTTTTGATACATTTTCAAAGTTTTTGCGCTCGATTTTGTTCCAAATTCTCTGCTTCCGAAGATGTCGAGATGCCTCACATGAAATTAAATTCTTCGTAAGTTTGACCAGATCTTCAAATTTTTATATTAAATTTTGTTTTGAATTTTGATCTAAATTCTCTACTTCCGAATATGTCCCACATTAAATTTCGTCTGGATAAAATAATTTCTTTTGTGGAAAGGGAATTTGAAAACTTTATTTTTTAAGAATGCAATGGATTGGAGAATTTTTTATTTTTTATTTGTATTCCTTTAGTTTTTATTTGATTTTTTATTTTATTTTTATCGTCTCTCATTTCACTTGAAATAAAATATTTATTGAACATAGTGAACGCTCCTCGCAACATTCTATCTCTAGATAAATAATATAAGGATGAAGCATTATAGATATGGAACTTATATATAATAATGTTTCATCTTCATATATATAAAGTAATTATATGCATATACAATAAAAATAAATAAATATTTGTTTATATATTTATTTTTATAGTATATTTATATATATAATTTATATATATATATATATATATATATATATATATATATATATATATATATAAAATTAATGTATTATCTTTATATTATTTATAGATAAATAGTAAAAGGATGAAACATTATTATATATAGATGGACGAAATTTATATATCGAAATATTCTATCGTTATATGTATAATTTATACATAAATAAATAAATATTTTTTCTTGTATATGTATATAATTATATATATATATATATATATATATATATATATATATATATATATATATAAGTAATTATATAATATACTATATGTATGAATATATATTTTTATAATATAAAAATGAAATATATTAGATAGTTCATTATATATAGAGTATGAGGACAAAATATTACAGTTTATTTATATCAAACTATATATATAATTATAATATAAATATGAATATATATTTTGATAATATAAGAATGAAACATTACAATATATCTATAAACATTACTATTTATGTATATGTAATTACTCATTTTTTTAAAAAAAAAATATTTATAAATGTATAAATAGAGAGAAAGTAAGGACAAAACATAAAAATATATAATTACTCATTATAATACATATACACACACATAAAATGATGAAATATTTCTCTTTATATATATATATATATATATTAATATTTTATCCTTAGATTAAATATATAGCGAGAGTAATGTTTTATCATTATTCTATAAAAATGTATTTATTTTTTAATGGTTCATCTCCTTTCCTATCAAACTTTGTACACACACACATTCTATTTTATATTATTAACTATATTAGTATTTGAAAATAAATGTTCAAATTAAGGTAAACCCATTTTTGATTGGTGTGGAACCCAACTCAAATACATTAGGAAGTTCATGTCTCCCCCTAGCATACACAAGATATAAGAGGATGTATCTCACTAAGAAAACAAAAATGACCTATTGAAAGAGGAAACATAAAAAAAAGAGAGAAGAAATGACCCAACCAAGGGAGGAACAATAGTGGAAATAGAAAAAAACACTTTTTCCTAGTGCGAAAATCAATGAGTTTTAGTTTGACTAGAAACTAACTTGGACTAATAGAGAAAGAGGCCCATGTCTCTAAAAGATCAATCAATATCCCCAAGGGGACCCAAAATCAATAAACACAATAAGCATACTAACATTATAGTATTTGATTACATCTAGGACCACTTTGGACACAAAAGGAGGCCTACGTCCCTAGAGATGAAAACTAGTGAAAAAGGTCAGAACTGCTTTTGACTAGTGTGGAAATCAATTAATTTTAGTTAAACTAAAAACCATCCTATACTAATGAAAGAAGAGGCCCAAGTCTCAAAAATAACCATCTAGGTTCCAAGGGGACCAACATGCTAATTTTGGCTAGATCAAGAACCTAGCTAGACACATGTAGGGGGTACAGAGCTACATAGTCAAACAAACAAAGAGAAATCCTATGGGGTCCCCAGTGGGACCCAAAACTAGAAAAACACAACTAAAATAGGGAAATAGAACTACACTAACCGTGAAGGTATTAAATGGACTTCGAAACAAATCTCTAAAGAATGGTTCCAAAAAATAAAGTAGATCATTTGTAAACAATAAAACAATGGCTAGTAAAATAATAAGTAAACAAAACCATGGGTGAGACCAAAATGCTAAAGTGATCCAGAAACAAGTTAAAAAATATAAGTTTAGAATTGAATCCCAAAAACCCAAAAAAAATTGATAAAAATTCAAATTTTTAAGTTTGCCAAAATTTGATGGTGCAAAGAAAATCCACACATGGAAGTGGATTCCCTACATAAGATCCAATCCAATATTAATTAAAAAAAAGAAGAAAACACCTCCTTCCTATGATTACTAAGAGTATAACCCACCTTATAAATTTCCACATAACAATCTTAAAAAGATTAAATCCCTTAAGAAAACTTTCCCTCTAAGAAGACGAATAAAGCTTAATACCGAAGATCTCATTAAACCAATGTAAAGCTCAACAACCAGTACTTACGTCTGGGGATAAGACCACTTCCTTATAGGAACTAAATATCATTTTTACCAAAAACTCGAAATTAAGAGCAGAAATCCTCACGAGGCTCCTTTCCCAAGATGCACAGCGTCCACCAAAAGAGGTCTATCATCAAAAGCACTTTTAATGCGCCTCACTAAGATGAAGCTTATTAGAAAATCATCACTACCTAAAATAGTTTAAGATAGACTACTCACAAAAAAAGTGAGCCCAAAAGAGGACGCAAGGATTGGAGAAGATAATTCCCTCCACCCAATCAAATACCTGACATGGTTCTTGAGACTAAGGGCAAAGAGGTATGAAAATAAAAAGCTCAACACTGCAATGATCTACTGTAAATTTTAGAGCCCAAGGACACACCGATAGTATTCCCATGGTTATCGTTCTAGAAAATGACCTTCAAAGGGGTTCTCTCCATAGCTAAGAAAATTTGAGCCTAGAAAAGGTCCCTCTATAACTTTTCTTGCTAATCGCCTACAGCTTGTGGGAGTCTAAATGAGCAGTAGACTGCACTGAGATAACATCAAAAGATACCCGGTTCAAAGAAACAAAGCAAAGAAAGCCAAAGAGCCAGAGTGTCAAAGACCCTATGACCCATCCCACAGCTCCCAGCTCCAAGCAAGAGTGCTGCCATGAAAGTACCACCGAGTCTAGTCGGACGACCAAGGAAAAGAGTAGCAAGCCCTACGTTCTAGGGGGAAATAGAGCAGGCTAAAGAAAAGTCCAAATTAATCCAGACACCCCCAAAGCCACCCATCCAGGGCCATGCAAATTCAGAACTCTGTTTCTAAAATCGAAGCAACCCCCAACCAAATCCCAAGTCGCTTGTCTCCTTCCACCAGTAGGGAGAAACTAATAGTTCCTTTGCAGATGCCCCTGCTACACACAGGCCTACACAAACTGAATACCTTTCCCAACAGTGATTAGAAACAACACCTTCTCAAAGATTAAAAAAAACAATCCCCTACCCGGATCAGGATCAGAATCATCTCCTTCCTCCCCAAACGGTGACCACTGTTGAAATACTATGCCACAAAAGGTTTGTAAAAGACCAAAAATAGGCATCCCATTGGAGGAGAGGCCTGTCGATCTAAGCGCAGGGGTACTCACACCAATATGAGGATCTCCCAAGTCGAAATCCACAAGAAGATCAACCCCAAAGTACTCTCCATCCCGAAAACCCCTAGAAGAAACTGTCACATAGAGATTTCCCCCCTTCTGATCTATCCAGGTCTCCATCATCTTCACCACCATCCACCTCACTAGTAGCTTCCTGCCCACATTCTATTTTGAATTTGCTACTGTTTATTCCTCTGCTCCTCCGCTCTATTTGAAAAAATGTTTATCGATATATAAGATAGATATTGTGTCTTAGTGTAATGAGTTTTAGGAAGGAATAAATTTATGGGTCAAATAAAGGCAATTAACAACCCAAAAATCCTAATATTGAAGAAGTTAAGAATGAGTAAATTTGAAAAGAAATGTTGAATAAATAATTATCGTTAATTCTGTTAATGATAAATAAGGTCAATAGTGAAATTTATGTTTTTGTTACATGTAATACACATTTAATTTTGTGTAGAATATAACATGATTTAATTTAATGACTATAACATAAAATTCTAACCTAATATAATTTAATGAGTATGGAAAATTTCGTTAATTGCATTCAATTGTAAATTTATATAAAAACTAATTATAAATAAATTTTGAAATTAATATAAAATAATAAATATAATTGCACAAATATTGTTAACTAATTAAATTCAAGTGCACATACAAGATAATTTATTTATTATACAAATGCATGTAATTGAAGAACAATCTTTTACACCCATTAGTTCTCATAATAAAATGAAATACACATTTATAATAAATTAAAATTATATATATTTCATTGGAATAAAAATTTAATCATAAATAAATTTTCTTTTTATGTTGATAACTTTTTAATTCTATTATTAATATGACAGTTAGCTTTTATTATAATCCTCTTCATGATATAAAAGAAAATAACATAAATAAGAAAAAATGAAAAATAATTAATTTAAAATAATTAAATTATAAAACCAAAAAAATAATATATACTATTAAATTCTATGGAATTCAAGATATTTGTATCTTCTTTTCATTTTTAAAATTAGTAAATTGTAATTTGTATTTAATAACTTATTCATTAAAATCTAATTATTATAAATGCACTTCCACAATGAACATTTGTATAAAAATAAGGCTTATAAAAAAATAAAAAAATTATATTTTTTTAACAATAATAAAAATAAAATATTTAAAAAAATAAATAATTAGTAAAAAAATTGCTTAATAAATAGTTTTAAAAAATATTAAAATTGCTATTTTATAAATTTATTAAAATTTTAATTTTTATTATATTTTTAAAAATTTTAAATATAATTTAACTTTAACCTTCTCCAAAATATCCATGGAGGGCATCCTTTCAAAACTTTATTATCATTTTTGTTTTCATGTAATTAATATATTATGTAATAAATAATTATTTATTGAAAAATAATAAAAATATTAAATTGTTTAAAAATATATAACTAATTAAAACATGAATAAATATGTTCAACTCATCCAATAGATCACCAAACATATTTTACATAATTTTTATCATCAATGTTTTCATTTTTCATTGAAATTACAATTATTAGTTGCCCCATAGAGGACCAAAAGCCAGAAGTTAAATAAAGTAGTTCATATTTGATTTATTACAATTATAAATTATGTTAAATTATATATTTTTTTGCTAAATGTTTATATTGGTTCTTCATTATATTGTAAGTCTCTTTGGTTTTAAGTTGCATTATTCAATTATCAATTTATTTGATTTCCTTTGTGTAAATATTATATAATATTTTTTATACTTTATATACACATTGAAATTTTATTATTATTAAACAATTCACATATAAATTGGATCACTCATAAAATTAATATTAACATACAACATCTATCGACACTCTAAATGTGATAAAAACCCAACTTGCAAGTGTTGGATATACAATGTAATAAATATTATGAATTGTAATGGCTCTATGGCTATTGATATGCTCACACAATATCTGTTGAGATGTTCGCATAACCCCTGTTGAGTTGTTCTACACTAGTGGTTATGATGTCTACCCCCAATAACGATGCAACCCTTTAATCTAACATAGTTTTTTGCTTTTATTTATTGTACATGAAAAGCTATTAAATAATTTATGTCGACTAATAATACATGTTTTTTGAGAAATGGTCATCCTTCTACAACTTTGTAACTTTAAATGAAGAATCATAGCAAAAATGACAATGTTAGCCTATAGACTCTATGCAATTCTGTGCTCCAGCATTTTATCCCTTCCTTACACTAAACTCATCACTAGAACATGAACAAACTAGATATAATATTTTTACAATTCATTATAATTAATAAATGATTTTCTAATAATAATTTTAAATAAACAAATTATTATTTTTAAATTATAACAAATTTATTATTTTTAACTTATAATAAGACATTTAATTTTAGAATGTTTTATACTCTAAATGTAAAGACCTTCCTATGTTTCTTTAAAAGAAAGGTCTATTGAAAAATTAGAGGATGTTTTTTTTTTTTAAATTAATTAGTTGATAGGCCACCAAATTTTTTGTTGTTGTTAAACTTATAATTATAATTAAATTAAGGAACTACAAATTTTGTTTAAGTCAACTACAACTCACAAACATATATTAAATTAATTATTATTATTAATCTTAATGACATAATTATGGGAAATAAAACTCTTTCTATGAGATGAGTGTTTTACAAAGTTAAACTTTCACCTTGATAATATAAATAACTTCCCAAATCACTTAAAAATTAAAACCAAAATCTTAGATGAAACAAGCCATGATGAGTAATATACTGATAAAATATATAGAGATTGGTAGATAAAAACACACCCTATGTACATATTATTGACAGAACTAAAACTATAATTATTTTCAGATTAAATTCTCTCATAGAGCTATCAAGACCTTTACCTATACTACCAATGATTTGTATATCTCCATAATCAACTTATCATGAAAATATTCACCACCCATATTTGTAGGGACCTGCCTAATTTTGTATTAAACCATATTGATCATCATGATTGCATATGCATCTATCAATTTTGTAAGCCATGATTTTGAAGAAACTTTAATGGTCAATTTTATGTTTTCTAGCTTTAACTCTGGCATAGATTTTAGCTTCCAAGCCAACGTTCCCTTATGGCCATCCAACATCACTATTCTCAATCTCTTTCTTACTACATTAAAATTATTCACCTTTTTGTATCTTTGTCTTTGCATAAATCTCCTCACAAATATGGAAAACCCTATGATGTATGAATAAATTTCCCCCATCTTCATTCGATGGTAACACTATTTTCTCTACAATATTTGTTGGTAATTATAGTTATTAAAATAATTCGTTATCCTTCAATGTCTCTTATTTTATTGATGAATCCTTTAAAGTATATGAAAAAGATATGAAGATCAAATCCAATAGTACATTTGACTTTAGCAATAAAATATTTGTGAATATTTGAAACATATGACAAAAAAATACAATGATTCAATGGGCAATACCTAAATTTATTATACATTGCAGCTCAAAGAAGACGAACGATGACATGGAGTTATAAAATTATAATGAAAGAGGTGCATATTATTAATATAAATAAATCAATTACGATTAAATACAAATAAATAATTTTATTTTATTTTAGTAGATATCATAAATCATAGACAAATCACATTTAATTAAGGTTTGGTGTATAGTGTAGAGACTGAAAAAAGTTGATAGTACTGAAAAATGATGTGGTAGATACACTCTCTACCACATTCTGAAACTAGGCCAACTATCATTTCCAGAGTGTGACAGTAATATTTTTAAGATATGCCCACATCAACGATGCATCTTTAATCCATATTTATTGAATTTTTCAAATACCATTGTTGTTCTCCATTATTTGGCACTAGTTTCAAGCATTATACAATGGCAATGAGAAACAAACATAAAAAAATATGAAGAAACAATTGATAATTGAAGATTCATCTTCTTATAAGAAGCGTCAGTATTCCCAATAATATTCTTATATCTTATGCTAGAGATGATAAATTTTAAACATAATTAAAACTAAAAAAAACAAATGAAAGATTACAACTTGTAATAAGTTATAATTTTTTTTGGAAAAAGCTGACAATACAAGAAAATAATGTGGTACAGCTTCTCTCCTCAACCACATGGAGACATGTTGCATTTGTAGAGTGCATCATCACACACAAACGGTGGATCTTTAATTTGTATTTTTTGGATTATATAAGTTTCATCGATGTTTACCATCATTTTGTCTTAGGTTTGAATGTTATTCACTTGTAATGATCACCATTAAAAATATGAACATGTAATTCATAATCGACGACTCCATTTCTTATAAGAAGTGCCCCTGTTATTCTCATTTTGCATAGAGTTTAATATTTTTGTGCAGTGAAGATGAAAATGAGGGGAAGTGCCTCCATATTTAGCGATCCTCCTCAACACATGGTAGTCCACAGCAAAAAAAATGCCAAACAATAATGATTGCCATGTCAGCTAAATGATTACCATGTCAACTAAATGAATATTATTCTACTTTGTCTCTTGTAAGACAAATATCGAAGGGTTACCCCACTATATAAGCCTCCATCTGAAAGATATTATATCCATATATTCATGTGCACTTAGATGACAGAGTTGCATTTTTAACTCTCCAAAATTGATACTTTCCCCTAAAATTAGATAAAGGGGGTGGTTCAAGGTATTGATCCCTAATGTGTCTGATAAGATCCTTTTAAATCCTCCAATGTATATATAATAAGTAGTGCAGTAGAGGGTTCATAATAAGTAACGCAGTAGAGGGTTTAGGATGATATTCATTCTTGATATTTCATGGTCCAATTGAAATGTGAATGGAAGGTAATGAGGGGAAGGGAACTTTATTAATTTTAGGTTTTATATTTTTCATATTATGTCATTTCATAGTTTAAAAACTTGGATTTAAATAGTTTAATATTTTTTAAGTTCAAAAAAAAATTGGGTGAAAAATTTATATTTTGGGAAAACGTATGATGTTTTCATCAACAAGTAATTTTTTTCTTTGATTTACCATTAGGACTAAAGAAAGCAATGCTTAAGAATAAAAATGTCCAAATAATTAAAAATGAACACATTTATTTATCAATGGCTTATAATATTGACACATAAGGCATAGATCGAAATATTTACAAGTCATTAATATGAAACAATGTTGCATATTGGAAGATGCATAATTCATTAATATTAAATGATGTTCCATGTTTAAAGACACATAAGTTATTAATGTGGAAGCCAACGCCATTTTTCAAATTGTTAGGTAGGCTTTTCTCCATTAATGTGACAACCTAATGCCACAAGATAGACCACCAACTCCAATCTTTCCCTATATTTTTGCATAATTCCTCCAATAAAATGTATGTAACCTTTCCAACAAATTTCAACCATGTTGTGTTATATAGAGGAATTTCAGTCATCAAAAAGGAGGGATGAAATCATAGGCACAAGTGTGTTGTGTGTGACTAGACCCACAACAATGTTTTATTTTGCTTGCCTATTATTATTATTATTATTATTATTATTATTATTATTATTATTATTATTATTATTATTATTATTATTATTATTATTATTATTATTATTATTATTAGTTGCGTGCATTAATATTTGAGTAAACATATTCTAATATATTAATTCATATATTTTTCATTCACTTTGTTATGTTATTTATTCAATTTGAATTTGAGATGGAAAATACATGGCTCATTAATGTAGAATCTATCACAATTTTTCACATGGCTAGACAATCTTATTTCCATTAATATGGTGAGTTAATGCCACCATGTATCACATAAATATTTTTGATTTTTAATATTTTTTATATAGTTGTTATGGTTATTATATCTTCTATGTTCCTATTTTGTACTGCTATCCTTATACGTTCCTAGTTTTGTGACATGCTTTCTTTCATCATATTAAATAATGTTCTATCCATAAATCATGTATATGTACTCATTTCAACTATGGTTCTATCCAATTGCATCCTCCATCAAGAAATAATGTTATAAATACCATATTAAATAATCCTAATGTGACATACTCATTTATAGGATACGCTCTAATCCCCAACTAATCAATCAATGATTAAAGATTCATATTAGGGTTATTTACCCATGCATGGATTAATTTCATCTTCCTTGGTGCATTAGGGGGTTTAGAGGCCATTGAAGTTATGTGGTCAATGATATTTATTTTAACCATCTCCATCAGTGGACCTACAAATACAACTTCATTTGCATTAAAATCAAATTACATATGGATAGAGTTCATGTGGTTAAAAATATTTTCATCAGAGTTAGGTGTAAGATTTTTTACTACATTCTCATCAATCTAAATATTTGAATAAAACATGTCATGTTCTATTTTATATTTTAGTGCCTTATATACTTTATCTCTATTGACAGTAAAGTTATAATTTGTTCCACATTGATCCATTCATCAAACTATAATCATTGGCAAATATTTTATTTGAGGTGGTAAAACCTTAGAATTTTATTTTACTTCTTTCAGGAAATGGATTTATGTACTTTATATTTATATTGACCTCCTATTGCATATGTCAATTGTAGGATTGGGTTGGCATGGGTTATTAACGTTTCCTCAACTAGTGTTAATTTTACAAGTTTTGTTGGTTGTGGTCTAGGATCCATAATATTCAATGTTGAAAAGTGATGATGACCTTTATATTTTTGACATCTATTGCATACAGGGCCTTTAGGGGTTTGAGAAATATTTATTCCAATATAAATTTATTGACAAATATAAGACATGCTTGTTGAGTCAATATTATCAAAATCCATGTCAAAAATCATTTGAAATGTTTTCAAATCTTTCCCAACCATTCCATTGGGATTAGTTATATTTTTCTCTCTTTCAATTTATGTATCTTACATTTTTTTCTTATTTTAGGTTGAGAAGTTGACTCTTTTTCTAAATCATTATTTTTCATTCATCTTCTTCTTATAGGTTGGGATGTTTTTTAATCTTGTATATATTTATTTTGTGCATTATTTGAAACATCGACATTCATTTCAACTTGAAATGCATTATTTGGTATTTGGAGCTCATGATCTATCGATATTGAGTTTTCTTCTTCAAAATTAATATCAACATTATGAATCAATCGCTAGTATTGCCTTTAAGATGCTTGACAATAAATTTATTGCTTATGTTGTCTTTCTACCTCAATTAATTAATCTGAATGCATTTGTCTTTTTAATTTTGTTCTTAATACATATTTTTCATCTTGAGATGTTTTCTCTCGAATGTATTTAATATTATCTACATGTTGCCTATTTTTTGTTTCTAATTATTCAGCTTTTAATTCACCCCTATTTTCTTGAAATCTTTATTTGTTATTGTTATTTCAATTTTTATTTCTTCCTCTATTTATACATCTACCATATGTTGTTGAATTCATCTATGATATTGTCTTTGTTATTTTATTTGATATTCTTTTTATTCTTTTTCATTTCCAAAATTCAATTTTGGTCAATCTATATCTACACAATTTTTAAGTAAATAATATTATATAAAATATAGATAACATATTTCATTCGATCATTGTAGGATATGTAAATCATATTCATAATTCACAAAGATATACAAATATCAAATAAAATAATTCAAAAACATATATGAACATCAAATAAAATAATATATATATTAATAATTTATTAGAAATATATTTAATTTTTTATAAATTAACCCAACTAATATATTAAAAATAACCTAATTAGTAGAGATATAGGAATAATTAATATCTCTAGTAATTTTTTTAATCATATATACTTATAAGGAATATGAAATTATCTAGGTTAACCTCAAATCATTATAAGGGTAACCTAAGGTGACTTAACTAATTAATCTATATTTATTGGTAATCATATATAGTTACAAATAATATGAACTTATCTAAGTTAACCTCAAATCATTATAAGGATAACCTATGGTAATTTAACAATTAATCTATAGTTATTGTTAATCATATATAGTTACAAGGAATATGAACTTATCTAGATTAAACTTAAATCATTATAAGGGTAACCTAAGGGAATTTAACTAATTAATATATAGTTATCCTACATATATGAAGAAAAATATGGAGCATAAAGTAGTAGAAGAAGCAAAAAAGCATAGGGTTTATGCTTAATGGGAAAAGGTACCACAGGTGAGAAGGCAAATGAAGCACAGAGGTTCTCCAACAATTATTTCAATGGAAGTTTAAAATGGGCTAGGGGAAAATTAATGACCATGAGCAGCAGCTAAGTGTGACTCATTTAATGAAAAATGAGACTTTTTGCTAAAACATTCTAAATATTTCAAGTTCTAGATGTAGAGAAATTATGTTTAAAAGGCATGGGAAAGATGGGAATGAGAGAAAATGGAAAATACTGTGAGGTAGAGGTATGGGACAAGAGCAGAAGGGTTAGGTTGAGGCATTTCACAAAGGAGTAGAGGGGTGCTCAGTTTTCTAAAAAAATAATTTGCAATTCTCACACACACACACACACACACACACACATCTGTGTGTGTGTGTGTGTCTCAAAATTGAAAATTATTTTATGCCTCAATCTAACCCTTGTGCTCTTGTCCCATACCTCTACCTCACAATATTTTCCATTTTCTCTCCTTCCCACACACACACACACATGTATATGTATCTTTGTGTGTGTGTGTGTGTGTGTGTGTGTGTGTGTGCACACACACACACACACACACACACACACACACACACACACATATATATACATATAAACACACACACACACACACACACACACACACACACACACGCACACGCACACGCACACGCACACGCACACGCACACGCACACATATATACATCCAACAAAGACAAACAAATCCTAAAATAAAGGAGATTGAAGAGGTGTTTGTAATAAAACTAAGCACAAAATTTCTCAATAAAAATAACTTTTGGTGAATTACAAGTGACAAAGAATCTCATGGTTTAGATGTGAGTGTTCAAACAAAATAGAATTCAAGGAAGCAAGAATAGAATCATGATGAGAGAGATGGAAATGTATGGGAGTAATCAGGTTTTACAGAACTAAAAATTAAATTATTTTCTCTGAATGTGGAAACTATATTTCAAGGGGAAATAGAAATCCTTTTACTCTATATAACAGAC
Source organism: Torreya grandis (assembly GCA_037957365.1). Classification (NCBI taxonomy): domain Eukaryota; kingdom Viridiplantae; phylum Streptophyta; class Pinopsida; order Cupressales; family Taxaceae; genus Torreya; species Torreya grandis. The sequence continues at coordinate 44,971 of JARHVA010001205.1, forward strand.
ATTTTAGTTGAAAAGATGGCATAGGAATATTTGGACAAAACTCTCATATATATATTCATTATAGTGTGTACAAGGATTGAATCCATGAAGCAATAGGAGACTCGAAAGTGATAAGAACCTAAATACAAAATATTATACGGGAATCACCAAGATTTTTAGGCCTTAAGAAACAATTATGATTATATATCAAAGGATCAAAAGATCAATGGTCTCCTCCTAAACCTAGAAAAGAAGTTGGAAATCACATGAGAGGAAAAAGACAACCTCTTATAGGAAGAAAAAATACTCTTGAAAATGAAAAATAAAATCCAAAAAGAAAGTAAGAGTGTATAACTGTTTCAAATTATTAATGATATATAACTGGATAGTATAGTTGTTTATCATAAAGAATCCTAAATACTAGCAAGTGAAGCTTGGTTTTTTTATTTATTTTAATCATATTATTTTCCATTAGTCACCATAAAAAATTATAGACTTAAATAACTCACATAAATAGGCCCACAGTGGTTGAAATAAATATAAAATATAAAAAATTAATCTCCATTCAAAAAGAAAAAAACTGTTAGCATAAATTTACATCTCCCATAGAAGGAGGAATTGAAGGCGAGTAAATGAAACTCCAAAACATTACAAAGATATAAACACAAAAAAAAGAAATAAAAAAGGATAGAATTCATAATTTTCAAAATAAATGGTTATATATTTAATAAGAAAAATAAAACAGTAAATTTACATTTTTATATTTTTGTGTTTTTTTATCGTTATCTTCTGTATTTTTCAATTTGCTATCTTTACTACTTTGATCTTGTGTGTGTCTTATTTTTGATTGATTTGATTTGTATTAATAATATTTCAAATGTCGTGTTAGTTTATTTAAAAATTGTGTCGACTGTTATTAATTTTTTATTTGTATTGTGTCCAATGTTATCAATGTTTTTCTATTTAATATCACTACTATTAAATTTTAATGTTGGTATTTTTCTTTACATAGACATGACATCTGACTCTCTCCTTAACCTTATACCATTTTATAACATATTTATACATAATAAAGAAAATAATATAAATAATAATTAAATTAAAACAATTACGTTACACTTATAATTTAAAATAACTACATCTAAAACATAAAAAAACTAAAGTATAATGTCTAGAATTCAATGATATCTGTAATCTGCTTCCTTTTATAAAATTACAATATTGTAATTTGTATGTACAAGTTGAATATGCCAAATTATTCATTAGAATATTATTATTATCAATGAATCTCCACATTAGTATAAAGAAGAGGTTTGTAAAAAGAAATCAATAAATAGATTGTTTCAATTTTTTTCTTAAAATTGTTAAAAAGAAAATATTTAAAATAATAATTATATATTTTATTATTTAATAAAAAAATCATTTTTTTAAATTATAAATTTATTAAATTTTATTTTATTTTTTTTTTTTTAATACAAAAATTATTTGTGATAAAATTTAATTTTTATCTTCTTCAAATTATCCACGAATAATTATTTATTTTAAAACAAATTAAAAATAATAAATTAATTAAAAAAATATTTAATTACTTAAAATATAAGTAAATACATTGAACTCATATTATAGGTCACCAGACATCTTCTACATAATCTTTGTCACTCATGCTTTCCTTTTTCATTGAATGTACAAATATATTGTATCCATCTATTCCCATGCATTCAAATGAAAGAGTTACATTTATCCATTTTAGAAAATTATAAATTTTTCCATATAATTAAGCAAAAGAGGGTGGTTCTCGGTATTGGTCCCTAATGTGTCCAAGAAAATCCTTTTTAATCCACCATAATCTCGATAATAGGTAATGTAGTAAAGGGTTTAAGGATGATATTCATCCTTCATATCCTTTTAAAATGTGAATTGAGGTAGTTAGGGGAAGGGAATTAGTATCTGGGATATTTAATTTTGGATTTGTGTATTGTTCATTTTATATTATTTTATTTTTTAAAATTTTAAATTTAGATAGTTTAATGTTTGTAGGTTCAAAAATATTTTTGGAAAGAAAAAATGATATTTTATAAAGTCATATGATAATTTTTTCATCAACATATTATTTTTTATACAAATTTTAGTCTAACTAATTTATGGAACCAAAGGGACCAATGGTTAGGACTAAAAATTCTACAAAAATGAACACATTATTTTATCAATGACTTATAATATTAAAACATAAGGAGTATATCAAAATATTTACAAGGCATTAATATGAAGTGATGCACCATGTTAGAAGAGACATCAGTCATTAATGTTAAATGATGCGCCATATTGGAAGATAGGTGGCTTATGAATGTGGAATCCAACACCATTTTTCAGATTATTGGGTAAATTTTTTCCATTGATGTGGCAATTTAATTGCACCCTACACACCTTGAAATCCCATCTTTCCCTACCTAATCTCATACCTCCTCCCATAAAATTGATAAAAACCTATTCAAAGTTAATTGCCTTCTACGTTCCTATTTATGTTGTGTTCCTTGTACGTTACTATTTTTGTTACCGTGCTTTCTTTATTCATTTTTTGTGTGCACTAACATATAAGTAAATGTTTATCGGTATTTTAATGGAATGGAATAGTAGTTTTCATATGTTTTCCATTCAATCTATTACGATATTTATTTGATTTTAAATCGGGATAAAAATGCATGACTTATTAATGTGGAAGTCACCACCATTTCCCACATGGATATATAGAATTTTATTTATTACTATGGTAATTTAATGCTTCCCTATGTATGAAAAATTTCCTTGGTTATTAATATTTTTGAATGGTTATTATGGTTATCATGCCTTATGTTCGTATTTTTTGTTGCATTCGTTATACTTTCCTATTTTTTGGGATTTTTTTAGTGTTCATTTTTTTTGCCTTCAAATCTGAGTAAATATTTAATGATCTGTTAATGGAGTGATAGCATGTTACACCAAAAAATGTATCACTACCTTTTTATGTTCCTCCTACAAAATAGATGGATCCTACTTGAAATTTATCTGCAAAAGCATTCGAGCAGATCTATTCCATGTAACTAAACTCAAAATAGTGTTTTGTTTTATTTTAACATGATTTTCATTGTTATTGTGCCTTCATTGTTCAAAGTTTTTCCTCAATCCTTGTGCCATTTTTCACATGGTTTGCTAGGCTTTCCTCTATTAATGTGGTGAGTTAATACCACCTTGAGCACCATCATTAAATGTCTTTCCCTACCTTTATATGTAACTCCTTCCTTAAATTTATGAAATTGTTTGAGTCAGACGGGAACAAAATTTATGGGATTTACATAGCAGTAAATGCTATTGTTTTTGTATCAAACAATATAGTTTTTTGAATTATATGGTGATGTTCGAAGACACTTGTCTCATTATTATGCAAGAAAGTTCCATGTTGGAGGGATGAAATGTTACACAAAACTGAACCCACATCATTGGCATCTTTTCATTCCCATCTAACTCCAAATTTATTGTTATTTTGATGGAAGGCCTAGAAGTTTTCTTAATTCTTGTCACATGTGCCTCATATCTTTGAGTATTTATTACAAGTCAAGTTACTATGGGATTTATATTAATTTATGTTTCCCTACACAACATGGCTTGGAAGACACATCATTTACTAGTATGTGGATGGAAGCCCTCAAATTTTACATTCACATGATACTAATTGTTATTGTGTTTGTATCAAGATCAATGTTTTCAAATCTTAAAAAAATAATTATGAGTAGGGGAAGAAGACAAGTAGTTGAGACGGTTAACTTTGGGGTCTCACATCTTTCATATTACACCACCTCATTCTCTAAAACCTTTAATTAATATTTTGTTAACACTTTTTAATGTCTAAATAGGTTGTCTAGGAGGTAGATATTCAATCTTTTGGACACACCTATCTCTCAATATGACCTTTCATTATATATTAATGAACCATATTTATTTTGATTTGAGTCTTACTTGTAAAAATTGTAAGCCAATGATACAAGAATGTGTTTGTTTAGAAAATATTATTAGTCAAAAATTTTAAGTAGGGGGCTTAATTTTGCATTCTTAAGTGTGCCCATTAGATTCACTGAAAAACAGAGAAAATAAAACTTCCATAACTTCCCCGATCATCATGTGTGACTCATAAAAAGGAAACAACATAAAATCATAAAAAAATTAGTTTGATACAAAAATATTTACATTCCATGATATGTGAATGATAACATTAGTTTTGACGAGGACAATAATTTTTATTGTTATGTGAATGGTACCCTTAATTTTGATGCAAAGTCAATAGTGTTTACTTCTATGTGATTGAAAGCCTTTAGGGCTTTCATCCACATACTGTCAATTATTAAGTCTTTCATGCACATACAAATTAAGTTGAATACAAATACAATAACATCTACTGGTATGTGAATGAAAACATCAAGTGGTTCTATTGGAATACCAATAACTATTGAGTCAAGAGATAATGAAAATATAGGTTCATGTGTGTGAAACATTTCATCCCTATAGAAACGATGATTGATTTGATGATGGTGGGCATGACAACATTAAGACACCAATATAATGAAAAAAAGTATATCAATTCCTTTTCTATGCTTGTTGAATGTACTGGTGAGAACATTTTCTTGTTCACTAGTAGGAGCAATCAAAGTCACCCTATACTAAAGGAGTTTGTAAATAATATCCATTATTATAGGGTGAATTTGAATTTTCTTGGTATTGAATGAAAATATTTAGGGCTTCTATCAACATACCAATATTGTGCAAGAAAATAGACATTTAATGCATATATGAATCACACAACAACATGATTTCTAAAAGCTTCTAGTGCTTCCATTGATATACCAATAATTTTAAATTCAGATCAGAATAAAAAGTGATCAATTTTGTGGGTTCAACTGTGGGTAATGTTTCATCCCTCTAACATGGAACTTAATTTCATAATAATATTAATGAGACAAGCATCTTCCAACTTGGCCATAAAATTCAAAAAACTATTTTGGTTGATACAAACAAAATAACATTAACTTTATAATATAAAAAAGGTTCTCTATCAAAATATTTATTCAGATCACATTGAAATAAAAATGAATTTCCATAGGCAAACTATTTTACCTTTTTCATTCTTTTGTTTTTCTTCTTTTTATCATTATCATCTTGGTTTCTTTTCCTCATTATCTTCTTTGATTTTTTTGTGTGTTTGTTTTTTTGTTTGATTTGATTTTTCTTTACATGTTTTTTATTTTTTTAAACGTCTTGTTTGTTGTCTTATCTTTTATTTTATAATGTCGAATCTCAAATAATTAAAATTTAACACACTCGTGTCATTATAGATCCTCAACCCCTCATATGCTATTTTAAGAACACCTTATCAACATCGTAATTTAAAAATAAAACCACTTTATATTTAAAATATAAACAATACAAATTAATTTTTTATTAAAATAAATTAAAATAAAAAATTACCATGTCAAACCCATATCAAATGAGATAATTTAAATATTAAATTTAAAATTATTATTATGGTTTTTTATGATTTTCTTTAGAAATAATGTAGTACCATATTTAATTGTAAACAAATTATCACTAAACACGATTCCCATTGAAAATTACAGTAGCACACAAAATGCTTTTTTGTTATAAATATTTCAATTGGTTCTTAAAAGAAGTTGAAAATAAATGCCCAAAGTGTATAGACAATTTTTTTTTGTGGGGACGTACGTAGGACCAGAATGTATAGACTATTATATTTGAGGATAAACAGTCTCCTGAAATGAAGATGCTTCCAAAGAACATACACATCGCCATCTTCAATTGTTACATTTTCTTTTCTAATGAGGGAAACCTTTCAGACTGAAGACACCGACATATTGGCAACATCAAAAGGCAAGAGAGCAAATATAATCAGAATTACAAGTTCGGTAAGAGGAATGAACAAAAGGATGAGAGGTGGTGGCGGTAATGAAGGAAGTATCAAAGGAAGAAATATTAATAAGAAGGCCAGGCAAAACAGTATTGTAATGGATTCAACACTCAAGGAGGGTACAACATATGAACGCTTCTTTTGCTCTGTTTCTATCAACGGAATGTTTTCAGGAGCGTTCATTGTGTTCATTGGAAACGTCGAATACATTATAAAAATGAGAAAAATGATAAAAATAAAATAAAAATCGAATACAAACTAAACGAACACAACAAAATAATTCTTTCTACAATCCATTGCAAATTTTATAAAAAAATCAGTCTTTATTGGCTGCAATTCCCCCTCAACCGAAGAAATTCTTTATGCCGGACGAAATTCAATGTGAAAAATCAAGATCAAGTCAAACTTACGGAGAATCTTCACTTTGAATTTCATGTGAGGCATCGCGGCATCTTCAGAAGCAGAGAATTTGCATCAAAATGGAGCACAGAAACTTCCAACATGCATCAAAAGTCTAAACGCCAGTAAATTTTTGCTCGATCAGGTGCCACTTGTCTTCATCAGCGGCTTCTCTGTTAAACCTTCCTAAGCTTGGCAGAAAAATTCTGGAAAGTGCAATGAATCTTCTATATAATTTCGCATTTCTCTTATTTTTACTCTTTCGATAAACTATCCAGATATATTCACATGTGAAAAATAAATAAAACACCAGAATAGAGCCTTGCAAAACTTGCCTAATTGAGAACCCTACTCCCGTAAACAATCCCTCGTGCATTCCACTTTCCATCATCCTTTGTCGACAACAAATTCAGATCAAATCCTTAGCAAATGTTGTACAATTTGCACAAAATTGAGCTCGTGGGAATCGGCTGAAGCATGCAGAGGTTGCCGTTTGATCCGTTTTTAAGCTTTTCAGCCAGCCGTGGTTTCGGCAACAAAGGTAACCTTCAAACCCTTCCTTCTCGCCTTCTGTCACACTCTGCCTATGTTTCATTGAAAATGTGTTTAAATTTTACCACCACAATTTAACTAATTCCTCAGCTGGGTTGTGCTCAGAGTGACGCCAATGTTTTCACAAAATGGTAAATCCGTAATAAATATCTAAAACAAGGTGCGCTTGCAAAAATCCGAGTTTATGGAAAACCAGGGGTATCCATAAAGTTCGCACGCCAACGAAATTTTGGGCGAATTCATTGAAACAAAGAGCATAACATGGGCGGAAAGATGTTTAAAGTTTTTGTCCCTTCGCTTTTCACATTCACAACTTTGACTTTTTCATACTTTCGTAACGTTGTGTCTTTATGCATACAAAGGCTAGAGTTATGTGTGTATTTTGTATTTTTGGTTTTTTGAAAAAGTAGTTTTAATTGTATAAAACTAATAATAAGGTTAATTTATATTAACAAAGAGTAGGCAATAAGGAAGAGTATATAGAAAGTGTTGCTTATGTTATTTATTGATTATAAAATGATAAAATAATTTCGATAATTTTATTTTAGAAGTTAATAAATCTAATAAATAATCAATGTATTTTAAAGTGTGTGGAGTTGGATTGGTTAGATCAGTGGGTTCGTGGATAGTAGGTTGTCGAGTTGAATTCCATCAATAGTATAAAAACGTTTTGATATATGAGAGCCTTGATAATTTTAGTCGACAAATTTAATCAATAGACAAGGAACCAACACATTGTGTGAGCTGATTATGCCTAGCTCAGGGAATAACACCTTAAAAATATTTATAAAACTTTAAAATATAAACTTTAAATATATGTTAATTTCAACTAACAATAATAAGGGTCTAATAGCGGCTTGTCCCTGCCTCTAATGCGCTAATTGTATTAGAAATTGTAATGTATCTTGTGTTGAGTTAATTTGAGATATTTAGAAAGTAAAGTTGTAGGTTAATAGGAAAAAGGATGGATATTAAGAATTGCAAAGTTGGCATATTATTTAAATCTTTAAAAATAATTAATTTTTTTTAATTTAATTGTCATAATTATTTCATGATAAAATTTAGTGTTGTTAGAATGAAAATAATTATATTATAAATTGTATAAATATATTCAAGTTACAATATTTACGATATCTATAATAATAATATAAATTGCTTTAACATCAAATGGATATAATGTATGTATTAATACGCTAGTAATATTATAAATAATTAAAAGGTATATTTTTTTATTATGATAATAATAAATAAAAATCAATATAAAAGTAAAAAATAAAACATTGTTAATATTATATAAATCTTTTTTCAATTTTACGATATATATATTTTTTTTAAATGATATGTTTTGTTTTGAATTTCAATAATAATAATAATAATAATAATAATAATAATAATAATAATAATAATAATAATAATAATAATAATAATAATAATAATAATAAATTTCTTAATAATTCTTACATTTTATAAAATTGTTCATTTTTTCAAAAAGAAGTTAGAAAGATTTTTTTTATTTATTTGATATAATGTAGGGGAACTTGAGTAATGGGATGTTGTTAATAGGCCGATACAAAATTATTGGCACACAATCAAAAGTTTAGTATATCTTTTCCTATAATTGACAACTATTTTTTATCGTTAAGAATTATGACAACTTGAATGTAGTAGTTTGATTGCAAGTTGTCGGGTGGTGTTGATCATGCCAAAATAAATAACTATTGTAAACTTCTATTGATATGAATAAATTCAAATTTAATTTTTTTTTTTGGTACCTAGCAATTAATGCTAGTAGATTCAACATTGTGGAATCAATTGGAATGAAAGATGGCATATTGAAGGTGGGAATATTTTAAGGTGTAATCACTTAATGGAGATGTTGATATAAATGCAAAATAATTCCAATAGTCTACACCATTTTTTAAAACAATTTCTAACCTTAACATCAATTTACATGTCATTTCATTCTTCATGTAAATTGGATTGCATCAAAATGAGGTCATACAAAAGAAGAGGCAAGGACCATTAATTTGCCACGATTGGATGGATATCACATCCTTGATTAAGTCATCAGAGAAATAAATATTGGGAATTTATGTCTAAATTTAACACCCTTTTTATGGACAAGATGGAGGAATGTACATCTATTAATGGAAGGTAGCTTGGCAAGGCACTTAGCCACAATAATAGTTAAATTTTAGTTAACAAGTGGAGCTTAGAGGATTGACCAAGTGTAAAAAATATTGAATATTTTTAGTCTTTCTCCAATTCACAACTGGCAATGACTAAAATTAATAGGAACTAGCTTGTTCCCAAGTGTACTTTCACCATATGAAATGCCAACATTATTCGTACACAATAATATTCATTTTTAGATAATCATGTGTCTATCTCCATGAAATTTGGTCTCTGATTTCCTAGCTTCTAATTTTGGAAGTGAATTGCATTTCAAATAGAGTGACTAAACTAGCCATGGAGATAGCTACAGAGATAGGAATATTAATTATATCATAATTTTAAGTAATATTTACAGAAAACCTAAGAATTCCAAGTGTCAATCAAATTACAAATGAAAGTGAAAAATGTTGCAATATTTTTGGAAGAAATGATGATTGTTTATAAATGCATGGACATGCGTTTGTTTTAAAAAATTTGTTTTAATTTTTGTTTTAAAATCTCATTATGAGAATGTGAAAATTTTCTATGTAACTAATTAAAGGATATAAAATTTATTTTTACAGCATTTTTTAAGGTTAAAAAATTGTAAAAAATTAATAACAAATTTAGAAATATAAAAATTGTTGCATTTTATTGGCTCGTTGGGTAAAAGTCATTGTTTCAATCAATTCTTGTAGTTCCCTGCATGGCAAGAACTAATAACATCAACTAAGAATAAGGGGTAAAGATGATCCTTATTATGCTAGATTCTTCTTTTAAATATACTTAAAATAAAAATTTATTTAACTACTGTTATTTTTCATCGAATTGTGTCTCATTATTTTAGTTATTTAATTAAATTACATTCTTTATTTTATGTGTTAAGAATTTGTATTTTTATTTTCGAAATATTTTATTTGATTTTTTTAATAAAATAGATGTATGCTATTGTAACATTTTTTTAACGATTTAAAAAAGAAAATAAAATTAAAACAATTTAAATATAAAAATATATAATAATGGAAATTTTTAATACTATTATATCATTTATTAGATTTTTTTTTTTTTTTTTTAAAAAAATTGTTAAGAATAGTTTTAAAGAGTTCCATCTCTTATGTTAATCTTAACATGTTTTAATGTACAAATAATATGATTATTTTTTTTCTTTTTAGAAAATTAAAAATCAAATTATTTGATATGTTAAAAAATAAAATTATATTAAAAACAAATCTGTTTTATCACAAACACACTTTTTATAAATCATTATATGTAAAAGAGATTGAAAATAAAATATATTTTTTAAAAACTTTTATATATTATTAGTTATTATATAACTTTTAATATATATTAAAATTGATAAAAATTAATAATTTTTAAAAATACATACATATTAATAGTTGCCAAAAAAAAAACGAGAAAAAAAAGCCATGTACCATTTAATTTTGTTTAAAATCTAATTATTAATTTTTAAAAAAGTATTTTGATATAATGTTTGGTGCTTCGGAGCTACATAACGGGACAATTTTTATTTGAAAATTTTGCATGCCAACGATATTTTGGGTGAATTCATTTGTTTAAAATTAATTTTTAAAAAAGTATTTTGATGTAATGTTTGGTGCTTCGGAGCTACATAACGGGACAATATTTATTTGAAAATTTTGCATGCCAACGATGTTTTGGGTGAATTCGTTGAACCAAAGAGTATAATATCAGCCAATGAAATGTTTATACATTTTGTCCCTTCACCTTTTAACATTCACAAGTTAGACTTTTTCATACATTTTTTTATGTTATTATTATTTCTATATTTCCTTTACTTTTTCTACGTTTAAAAAAACATAGTAGTTTTGCTTGTAAATCTGTCCAATGCTACTGTTTGGCTTCCCAAGAAAAATTTGGGGCTACAGGTTACTGGGAGCATTTGTTTTTGGTTCTCAGTAGTGTTGCAAGGACTGCAAAATGTTAGTTTCCGATATGCATTCTGGATCTGTTCGTTTTGGGGCACGAGAGGGTTCGATTGTTTGATTTCTTAGCTCCTGTTCAATGGATCTATGTGCATCTTTGACTTGGAGGGAGTAAGTTTTGAAAGCCTCAAGATATAGGGAGCTTGTGGGAAGCTCTCCATTGAGGTTGAATGACTTCCATCTGGATTTATCTCTTTCTTGAAATTGGTAAATTTCCTCTATCCAGAAAGTTATGGCTTCGCAAGAGACATGGATTCAAAACCACTCGAGGGGAATGCTCCAAGTGGAGTGTATATTTTTCATTTTCATGAATGCTTTCTTCAGGGAAAATAATTTGAACCTAGTGTTTCATATTTTTAGTGATCCTTTGGCTTCATTGATCCAAGTATGTGACATGTATCTCTTAACAAAGGTTCTAGTTGGTGGCCGCTACGACACGGGTAGGCCTACCTTTGCTTGGGAAATTGGAACTTTTCTGAAATGGTTAAATGGTTAAGATTGAGACTGGGCTCAAAGAGGGAGCTCTCCACACCTTATCTATTGGACGGGCTCTCATTCTGGAAGGTGAGTTCAAGTTTAACTCTTCTTCTTGTTTTTGCATTATTAAAGTTTGTTAGCAGCAAGAATTGATGTGAATTCTTTATGAGCCAAGCAACTTCATCAGTTAAACCAACAATGATATAAAATTCTAGATTTACATCAATATATATATATATATATATATATATATATATATATATGTATATTACAATTATTATAATTTTTAATTTTTATTTATATTTATTATAAATTTCAATCTATTTATTAAATTTTCCTATTTCAAAATTCTATTGGATCATTTTTCCTCTTTATTTTTTTTATTTTTTATTTTTTTCAAATTCATTTGTTTTATAATTTTTATCATTTTAACCTTATTCTTATTTTTTAAAATTTTAATAATTCTTTTCAATTTTTTCATAAATCTCTTAATTTCAAATTTGATATAAATTTTTCATCTAACTAAATTTACTATTTTTTAAAATTTAAAAAAATAATAAATATATTTCCTCGTTTTCATAATTCTTAATAACTTTTTAATTTTCTTTAATTTCTTTTTATTTACCTTTTTCTAAATTTTCTAACTTTTCAAATAATTACTAACATTTATTAATGATCGTAAATTTTTAGTTAAAACAAAAATCTTAAATTCTCTAATTTCTTAATTTATTTTTAATATTTTTTTCTATTTTTTTTAATTATTATAACTTTTTCTCAATTTATTCAATTTTAATTTAGTTCAAGATATATTAATGATTTTAAATTTCTATTTAAGAAATAATAATTTAATTCACCTAAATAATCATATTTTTAAAAACATTGCAATTTCGTAAATATGAATAGTTTCTATAGTTTTTTTAAAATTTCATAAAATCCTTTAACTTTACTAAATTCATTAATATTCTTTAATTACTTGATTTTATTAAATTTTATATTTTCCCTAAGGTTTTTTTTTTTTTTTTTCCTTCTCAATTTTGATGCTTTCCCAAATAATTAGTATTTCATTTTTTTATTTCTTAAAATAGGGGTTATATTTGTAACTATTGTTTTTAGATTGGTTATAGTTGTACCTATTATTTTTACAAATTTAAATTAGTGTTTGTGTTTCTAATTATGGTTGAATTTTACATTTCACTTAGTAGATAAATTATGATTTTTTTCTGGGTTTTATTCTAATAAATATTCAAATTTATCTTTTTTAGAGGTGGTTGAAAAAATATTTTTGGTATAATATTGTCACATATCTCCATGATAAATTAGTTTTTTGGAAAAGAAAATAGATTTTTTGAGAAATAAAAATTAAATTAATTCAAGTTGTTCTCCAAACAATTCCAATTTATATGACGTAAACTCTAACTAATGTCAAATCTAAATTAACATAAAAATAGAAATTATGTGAGATGGTCATTTTGAATCTAATAAATTTGATTTAATTAAAAGGAAAGAGGTATGATTTCTTAAATCAAAAGGTGGGATTGGAATTAAAAAAAAAAATCAAGATGAATGAAGCTATGTGCTAAAAACTTATATCAAGAATATATATGAAGATAAATATAACACTTGAGACAAATTGATCCATAGAAAGTATTTTGATAGTTGACCTACACTATATTTTTAGTACAGATAATTGGATGTATGTGTATCATATCAAGAATTTCCTTGAGAAAAACAAATACCTTAACTCAAACTCCCTTTTCTAGGATATTAAAAAAATAGGTTCTATTAAATTTTGGGAGGATGTTTTGTGTAGTGTGGGCCCTCTCTGTGCAATCTTCCTTTATTCAAAATTTTAGAAGAGTAATTTCAAACCTATGGGGTCCTCTAGTTTGTAATTACTGAGATGAAACCCAAAGTGCATGGGGCACTTAAAAAAGATAAATAAAATCCAAGTCTTTCTACAACCAACAATTCCTTTGAACTTATTATTTATTTCAACATCTTCTTGATCTCTCTCCATATAGTAGCTAAGAAGATATTGATGGGTTAAATGTGATTGGAGATTATTCATGTAATGTTTCAATAAAATATTGCTATAAAAAGGTAATATCTCATATTAATAGACCTATATGGCTTGAATTAAAATCATAGATCCCTAGGGACTTCTTAAAAGTAATGTAAATATGGGGTTTGTCTTGAGAAATAAACTTATTTTGTAGGATATAGACTCTAAAGGATTCCTTTTTATGGGGCATCATAGTGCATATTCTATTAAAAAAATATCAGTCCGTGCATAACATCCTCATTCATTTTTAATTTTCCTAAAGAATTTGGCCTTGCCTATTTAATAATATGAAAATATTTGGATAGCATCTAGTTCTATCGAGGAACTTTTGATTAACTAGACAAAAGGATGGGATTAAGTTATAATTATTTGGGCTATGTCCTCTTGCTTGATTATTTGAATCACATGGAAAGAAAGAAACCATATATTTCTTAGGAAGTTATCTCTTTTTAATGAAATCCACACTCTCAAAATAAGGGCACTCCTTCAAAAGGTTTTTAAAGCTAATGTCTCACATCGTACAAATAAAATCATTGGAGATGATGGTAATATTCTCTTAAAAAGTAATTTATTGAAAAATAAATTCAACTTTCATCCACATTTCAATAAAATGTTTTTATCCCCTTGAAATCCTTTAAGTGACAATTCTACCAAGTTTAATTTGAATGAGATTCCCAAGGTAACCAAAGTCTTTCTAGCTATGAAGTCATCTTTAGAGATAATCTATGACAAGTGATTTCCTATATTTAGTTCAATATTACAAGGTATTCAAACAATTTGACTAAATTTATATCTCTTTTCAAAGGTTTGAGCACCATTATTCACTAGAATTTTAAGAAATTATTTGTGGAAGGTGATTCTCTCATGATTTTCAACATTGCTAAATCTTGATTTTTTGTCTATTGGTAGCTAAATTCAAGAATTCAATATATCATCCATGTCATTCATTTATTTGAAGACATTTATTTCTCACACAACTATCATGAGACTAACTCTCTAGTAGTTTTCTTGTCTAAGTTTGGAGCCCTTCACCTCCCTCCTAATGACTGGTTATAAGACCAAATGTAGTCATAATCATCATAGTAGATTTAATGCTCTAAAAAAGTGTTATCATCTCATTATTTGTGTTCATAGGCCTCATATTCATCAACTTCAAGAGACTCATATGGATATTTGTATTTTTTAGGTGATAAAGGGAAATATAATTACCCATCTTGTATTTTAACCTCCTAATCTAACTCAGAATTATAATCATCATCCTCAACCTCATCATTCTCATCCTCATAGTCATTTAAATCAGTGCATCCTCTTTGTGGCCTTCATAAGAATCAATTGCATTCATAGTTTTTTGTCTTATTTCTTAGGAGGGCACATCACAACCCATCCATCTTTTGTCCTTTATTTTCATTCACTCTAGTTGTTTGTTAGATTCTTTCTATCTCTACTCTTCATTTTTTTATAACTTAGATTTATTTAGAGAGTGGAATTGTTGATCTAATAAAGCAAAATTAGTGTACAAATGAAAAACTAGAAATTGAAAAAGATGATGTTTATGGTTATATTTTAAAATATGAAAGGGATAAAATATAGGAGGTTTGCATTGAGATAGATCAAAAATGGGTACTTGAGTGCACATGAAAATTATAATAATTTTTATATCTATCAATTTTAGCACTTACATTTGATGTGATTTCATATCTAGTAGTCCACATAAATTAATTCATCATTTTCCTAGAATATCTATCAGTACAAATAAAAATTATAATATTTTTCATATCCATAGATATGTCATCATTATTGAGATTATTTAAGTAGTCACATTATTAACAACATTTTATATATAGTGATAGAGGTGATTACACATCCACTTGTACATAAAAATCAGTGACTAAACAAAGATAACTTTTGATGTCTGTTATGAAGAATAAGGTAGTTTATATGGATTCAATTTTGAGATTGACTATAGTTCAGATTATAAGCCATAGTGCGACGATATCCTCCTCCACTGCCAATACAAAAAATCATTAAGAATGCAGTTGTAAAACTAACACAAGTTAGAGGAAAACACTTTTTCGTAGTTTGAGATGAGATTTATTGACATGTGTAGGGGATCTTAGCAATACACATGGGAGTAGGCTTAATAATTAGTTTTATATTGCATAATTAGCATAGTGTGTAGCGAGTTAGCATCTTAAGACTTATAATGAGGCTTCTAAGAATTTTAAATGGAGAGAAATTATGAAAAAATAGCATATTTATGTTAATAATAATAAATCTTGATACTTGAATCCGCTTATAAAAGGGAAAAAATAATGAAGTGCATGTGAGTGTACCCCATTAAGTATGCAACAAATTTATCCATTTACTAGTACAAAGACATGTTTATATAAAATAAATTCATAGGTTTAAGGTGTTGATGAAAACCTTTATATAGTTTCCAAGATGTATCCCATAATGATAATACTCCTCATGGTTGTAACCCAAGGTTGGTAAGTATATCAAATGGACGTCAAAATATACATTTTAAATGGACACTTGTAGGAAGAAATGTATATGTCCTAACTTAATATTTTTTCTAGTATAAATAAATCCAACTGTGTGTAGAGTGAAAAATTCTTTATATGGATTGAATCAGGTTCCCTTAGATAATAATGAAAACATGTTTATAATCAACATACTCTCTACTAGTAAATTAGATGGGAAATGTATATTTTAATAGTATATGTTAGTGTTTTAATCATTACAAGTAGTTCCTCCAATAAGATTATTGACGTATAAGAAAAATTAATTAAATACTTTGAGATGACCAAATTAGGCTTGTTACATTTTTTTACTAGATTTTTAGATTTAACAATCTAAGTATGGAATTATTATCAATCAACCAAATTTTTTTCAAGACATCCTACATCATTTTAACATAAAAGACTACAAGTACACTATGACTCCTTTTTAATCAAGGTGAAGGATTTTGCCCGAGTCTTATTCTCCTTTGGTTGATGGTACACTATAATAAATTAGTGGCAATCCTTATATACTTGACTCATACTCATGTTGATCTCTCTTTTTCTATAAATCATGTGTTATGCTTTATATATCTACATTATAAATGGAGACCAATAGTCAATAAGGTTGATGATCTTAAGCATTATCAATCAGAGGATTAGGTTTAGACGTCTTCGTAAATCCCTTATTTGAAGACCACATTTTCATCTATTGAAACATTTGATAGTGAAGGAACATCTCATTTAATGGGGTTAGTTCAGTGATTCTTACATCATTACCTTTAATAAATTACATCTTAATGGGATTTGTTAGTGTATTTAATAATATATACACTTTATATGGTTTACAATGTACTTATAATATTCATTTATTGTATTTTTCTAAATGAGTTTTAATGAGTGAATATTATTAGTTAATTATTTTATTATTTGATTATTTCTAATATAGGTATGGAGTTTTCTAAAATTAACTATTTTAAAAAATCCTAAACCTAACCCTTACATCCTTTTATATCTATATAAGACCATGTAGGGCATGTGGGTGAGGTACAATGTGTAATATTGTTACTATTATTATACAAATGAATTTAAGACAACTATTAATCTAAATATATAACAACCCTACCTGGAAAAAAATTATGTATTATATTTATTTAAGATTTCGTTATATTTATATATACTACATGTACTATGGGTTTTTATCTTATGGTAGCTATAATTATTTTGGAAAATAAACAATAATTTAATATTGTACAATATGTTATATAGTTAAATTCATACCTATTCATAGAATATGATCAAATGATTATTGACATACTATAATCCATTATTTGTTATAAGATGTTGAACATTTATATTTCATAAAACAAAGTATATATTTTTTGAATTACTCAAAAATGTCATTTTTTTATGTCAGAGCAAATACCCAATTTACATGATAGAAAAAATCAATGAATGTAAGAACATATTTAGATTTTTTGAAAGAAACATGAGGGAGTTAAATGAGACCAATGTGAATAAAGTATAATACTTCACATCCCCTTGAATATTTTCCTTTAACTCAATGAAATAGTCAATACTACGATACAATACATTTCAAATATTTATACGATACTGCATGATTACATATTTCACATATTTTATACTTATCTTTTGAGACTAATGACTTGTAGTCTACATCTCTCATCTTAAAAGGATAGGATCAAAATGGGTATGTCTTTAAAAAGCAAGTATTCATGAGCACAAAATTTCATATTTATGATAGAATATAATATGCTTCATAATTTTCAAAATTTGGGGGCTTGTGACATGCATGTCCATTCCTTTAGTTACTTCAATACAAATTCACATATACTTGATACATATGCACACATATGTGAAAAGTAGTCTCAATTACAAATTCTAGGTTTTAAATAATTACAATTTCAATTGGCATTAAGCATCTATTCATTACAGATATAGTTGGTAGTATATTTATTGATGTTAATGATTTTACATGGAAATAATTAAAGTTCAAAAGATTAAAATAGAATCTAGATCCATTTACATTAGTGTGATTTGTTTCATTTTTCATGTGGGTCACATTAGAGTTTAACAACATTTAACATATATCATTTCACTTTAGCAGGCCATATTTGGTAGTTTTGATCTCTTCTCACACCATGTTTGAGTCTAGTGGCACTCAACATCACAATTTTAGAATCCACATTTAGTGTTTCTATCCTTTAATTATTCTAGGATAATAATCTATGAGAGTTGGATCAAACAATGTTTCCAACTTGATGGATTTCAAAGGTTTTCAAATGAATAATAGATCACTCTCAATTCATTTTAGTTTCAAAAGTTCTCCAAATAAATCAATAAAGGGCACACACTTCTCTATTTACAAGTTATAGAGAAATTAGATTGCATACTCTTTTAAGTTTATTATTTTTTTGCTCCCTTTTCAAAATTAAAATTTCAACTTTTAAATTTTATAATTTTAAATATATACAATAACTACTTTCAATGGCTTTATTGTGAGTTTTTGCTTTGAGGCATCTTTGCACAATCAAGTATCACATTAAAATATAAAGTCTATATACATGTTTAGGTTTGCATCTTCTTTACTCTAGTAATTTTAGTTCTCAACATCATTAGAATAAAGAGACGATAGGGAGTGGGGAAATGTATACACTCATATTTAATCATTAATTACTTGACACTATTTAATATTGACATCTGTACCATGCTTCATCTATTTACCATTCCCTTAACTTGAAATCTCTATAGTATCAGTCTCTATCCTATTTTAAACTTTGAAATGTAGGAAAACATTATTCGTGCACCAATATTCTATTTAATATTACTTGTCAACAAAACTTTAATAGTTTTTATCCTTTTTGGGGCAAGATCATACTAGGTAGATAACATCATAACCCAACCTTACCTACCAATGTGTCATTGTCCTCCATACTCCAATGACAAATTTTAAAATTTGAAACATTTTATATAATCCCTCCTTCAGTTTAAGTATGGTTGAATAATTGAAAGATTTAAAATATCCCTCTATATAACCACACCAATGACATTCAAAATACATCTAGCAACTGGAAAATAACATAGAGAAAAAGATCACTATTTTTTTCATTTTGGAATATGATTTATTCTAACATTCATAGGGCAAGTCTAGAACTATTTTTATTGTAGGTCAAGTGCACTCATTATGAAGCATTTGAGTCAATCTATCTAGTTGTATTAATATATAAAATAATAAGATTCATATACTTACTCTAGGAAGGAGAACTACATCGATTTAAATTTCGTTTGGGCTATGTAGACAACACTCATATTACGTATAATTATTTGATGATACTTCAACTATTCCTCTTGCCCAATTTTCTTGTTTAGTTTTTATTTCTAATTTTATATAATGTGTAGGAACTAGGATTTAACTTTATGAAGTCTTTTTCATGATAAATAGAGACAAAAATTTAGTGAGTAAACCCTCAAATAAAAATATAATCACTCAATTTCAAAATCAATCAGACATTCAACTAAGATGTGGTTGTAGTCAAAAGACAAGGCCAAAATGTGGCCCTCTCCTCCTACTTTGGCCTTGTCCCAACACATTTTAATATTATAATTATCACTGCAACATGATTTAGGGGTCATCACATTCTATTTTCATCAACAGTCAATGCACACATTCAACATAAGTTCAGTTTGAGCTATATTTACATATCTATTTGTCAAATTACTATTTATATCTCATTTCAAATTCTGTAAATTACTATATTTTAAATTTATGTTTTATAAATTCTATAACCTTAATTGGTTTCATTAGTTTTATTTGTTTATAGTATTTAATTAGTAAATCACTATACACAAGTCAAACATGCACCACAAAATTTAATGACTAAAAGACTTTCTATTAGTAAAAATAAAAAATATTATATGTTTTATATATATTGTAAGGTATGCAGAAGATAAAATATTTACACAATAGTGTTTAATGACATGATTATTGGGTCTTAACCCCTTATTTTTTGGATAGCAACCATCAATTAAGCCCATAACAACATTTTTGTAGAGTTTTACAATTTTTGGAATACATTTCTATCATAAGGGATTTCTACTATAAAAGAGGTCCAAAAAACTGGAATATATTGAAAACAATAATAATAAAAAATATCAATA
This sequence comes from Torreya grandis, assembly GCA_037957365.1. Lineage (NCBI taxonomy): Eukaryota > Viridiplantae > Streptophyta > Pinopsida > Cupressales > Taxaceae > Torreya > Torreya grandis. The sequence continues at coordinate 65,188 of JARHVA010001205.1, forward strand.
ATAGAGAAAAGAGCTTAAAAACACATAATATACATGTGTATAAAAAATTAGTTCAACACAATTTTTTATTTCTTTGCATGTGTTTTAAGGATGTTAAAAATGTCTTATGGACATTGAAACTGTAGACGAAACCAAATGAAAGTTTTTTGTAGAGTCTAAGATATATGTTTTACAAAATTTTCAATTCAAACAATGAACTTTTATGTTTGCATGAATCCCAAGGAGTTCAAACACTGTTGTAGGGATGCTCAACAATGACACCACCTAAATATCATTTATGACATTTGGATATTGAAACCCATCACCTCTACTCATACAATTAAAACATATATTTACCTTCTATATTTTAAAAAATTACCAACATACTTGAAGGCTTATTCATTCTTTTCTACTTCATTTGTATGCTAACAATTGTTTTAAATTATAAGTTGCATCAACAGAATGTATCTTTATGTTTTAGTAAAGTAAAAATTTATAAAACGAAACATGATATATCTATAAATGCAATCTATAACTTCTATTAAATTTTTTTAATTATTAAATTCCTAATTAATATTTATATATTTGAAATGTTAATCTTTATTACTTTCTCTTTCTAAAAGTATAAATTACGTCAGAAAAGATATACTTCTATATTTTAATAAAATAAAATTTTACAAAGCAAAATATGATATAACTATATATATAATCTGCAACTTTCAAAAATTTAAAAAATTTAAATCCCTAATTGATATATATATATATATATATATATAATATATACATAGTTTAAATATTAATCCTTATTACCTTCTCTCATTTTAAATATAATTTAAATTTGTTATATATAATATAAATATAGAATAATATACATACTTTGGAGTGTTAATACTTGTTGCCTCCTCTCTTTTTGATGTAACTTAACCTTGTTATTAATCTTATATAAGTAAAACTGCTTTTGAAAAAGCCCAGAATCGAAGTGTTGTCGTAACTCTAGCTTTTTTAATGCAAAAAGACAGAATAGTAATATAAAAAGAACCTATAATTTCAGAGTAATATGAAAGACAAAGGGACAAAAAGTCTAAACATCTTTTGCGCTGATTTTATGCTGTTTGTTTAAATGAAATCGCCCGAAAAGTCGTTTTCATACGAGGTATTTGGCGCACATGGTTTTCCATACTTTTGGATTGTGGCAAGCGCGCCTAGTTTTTTTGCCTATCACATGAATGATTGTTTTTACAAAGGCGCAAAGCAATAAAATGCATGAAAACATTATACCAGTAGATATGTTGGAAATTACTATTTGTGAAAACATTGGCGTCACTCTGAGTACAACTCAGCTGGCAAAGTGTGACATTCGTTGCCGAAACTTTTTGCGAGACCCTGCAAAGCTTAAAAACAGGCTGAAACAGAAGCCTCTGCATTCTTGAGCCTATTCTAGCGTGCTCGATTTTATGCAGACTGCACAGCATTTGCTAGAGATTTGAATTTTTTGTTTTCCTTTTTTTCTCGGAATTCGTCGTCGACGGAAGGATGCTGAAAAAGTGGAATTCACAGGAGTAGAATTCTTAATTAGCCGAGTTTTGCAAGGATCTATTTTGGTTGTTTTGTTATGTTTTTTTTCGTGTGTGAAAATATATTGATAGCTTGTCGAAAATTTTTATAAAAAAAAAGGAGAAATGCGACATTATATAAAAGATTCATTGCACTTTTGAGATTTTTTGTGTCAAGCATACATTGACTGGCTTTTTGACTTAAGATGAATTTTGCAGGTTTGTGTACAACAAATTAAAATTGTATCACTTTTTACGAATGCACGAGAAAATAAAATTGTAACACTTTTTACCTTAGCACTAGAATTTTTTAATTTTTTTCCATTTACACGCATGAGCGATTGCAAGAAATTTGTTTAATGGGATTTATAATTTTAGGTAAATGGCCAATTACAAGGTAGTTAAAACGCTAAATTATTTTATGATTTTAAAATGCATTATTAGTACCTGTTGGGTACTATATGTTTCCCTTCTTCTGTTTACTTCGGTTAATGTTTTTTTCCCAATCAATGGAGGGCGTTGTTGGTAACAAACCGATTTCATTCTACAAAGTTTGAGGACCGCTGTGAATATTTTATTAATTTCTCTAATAGTGATTAATCTTATATCTAGGAATGAATGAAATGCCATAATATGGAATTTTATCAAGGACAATGACAATTGTATTGGCCAGATACCATTATTTTGCTTTCTGAACATTATAGATATTTACGGCATCCCAGTGAAAAGGTGGCTGCAGGCTGAGACAAAAGATCATGTATGGTTGCTTGGTCTTCAACACGAGGCATACAAAGAGCAGAGCTGAGTCAATTTAGGGTATATTATTTTCTGTGAGCATTTTGATGGACAGTAAACGGATTATGTGCTGCTGAGAAATTATAGCCTTTATATAATTGATTTTGGTTTAGAGACTTAGTTTTTCGGCCTTTCAGTAATTCCTGGGCCTGACTTCTATTGAGAGAATATTATGGCAAAATCCCTTGCGATTCCTGCAGGACCCAAACAGTGGGGGTGTGCATCAGTTTTGTCGAATACCTTAATTTGGTCAAAAAAACATTTCAACTTCATACACTAGCAGACAGTTGATAAGTTATCTGAAAACCATTTCAACTTCCTCATTAGGAGCTTTATCATCTCCCATGTTTTGTTCTCTAAGGAAATCTTTCCCAACATAACTAAGGCTGTTGAAAGCTTATCTTTAGCATGTGAAAAAAATCACGCACTGTAATTCATTTCTTGTAGATACTAGAAAATATGGATGAATTACGCTTTTCAACTGCCAATTACATTTTCTTGATATTTTCTTAGGCTTTTTTTACAGGTTTGTGTTCACTATGTTAAGCTATTCGCTACTCTTGACACCCTTAGGGTTGTGTTCATTATGTTAAAATTTCCATATTTTTTCTATTTTTTAATAAATTGGCATAAAAGTTTGTGCGGCACAATTTGTATAAGTGAATCTGTGAATTTTTTATTTTTTTCAAATTTCACACTGCTTTGCTGTAACAAATATTTTTTTATTTCTATGGCCCTTATTCATTTCTCTTTTGTGTATGGAGAATTTACCAGATACATTAATAGCCTACATTGCAATATGGTTATGTAGATAGCATTCTGTAAGTCTTTGTTAATAAAATTGTTTTTGTTGGAGAAATTGCATTGAAGACGGCCTGCTGGTGGCGGATTTGATGGCCGAGGAAGTACTGGTGGAGGATTACGCTGGGGCAGGTACTACAGCGGCATTGCCACACTTGTATTGAATACTTTTTAAATTTATCTTCCTACTTTTTGCTGCCTTAAAATGGGAAGGACATAAAAAGGAGAGATTAACAATTATATATTTAATGTGACATTTGCACTTTCGAGACTCTTATTTGTGTCTTGTATTGTGTGGTACGGATGTTTAATTGTTTTAATATATATATATATATATATATATATATATATATATATATATATATATATATATATATATACATTATTAGTGGTATATTTTTCTCTTAAATTTTATTTTCATACAGAAAGTTATTGGATAAAAGTTTTTCAATAGATGAAATGGAATTTGAATACATAATATTTAATAATTGATTTCGTCGTCCTTAATAATTATTACAGTATTACATATTATTTATCCAATATTTATTTCACAATAATTAATCAGTTAAAATAATGTATTAATATACAATACAATTACAACAAATTTAAATATTAAGCAATACATTTTTTTAAACACATGCTATTTTTTATTTTAAATTAATTTAATTTATTATTTTCCTTCTATTTTAATATATCAAATAAAAAGAATTTAAAATTTAAATTTTATTATTTTAAAAATATTTAATAACACATACATGAAAATTTGAATCCCCAAATTTAAAAGTTGTAGATGGTGGCACCACTTCTTTAAATATAAAGTTGAGGAGGTGATATTAATTTTTTTTAATTTTATTCTTTTTAATATTTAATATTATTGATAAAATAATATTTATATCAAACATAATTTATTACTTAAAGATATTAGAAATTTTATTTATCGGATAGGTTTTTTATCATATATATTTTTAAATTAAACTATGATGATGATGATGATGATGATGATGATGATGAACTAATATTCCATTGTTATTAGGTAAATTTTTATAAGAAAGTAAAAATTAGTATTGAAAACTTTCTTAGAAAATATATGTTTCATACATATATGTTGATTTTTCAAAATTTTATGATTTTTTTTTTTAATACATTATACTTTTAAATTAATAACTCTTAAAACATAAAAATTTAAATTTATTTCAATACTCTAATAAATATAAATTCATTTTAATAAAGTAAATTAATTATTTTAATAAAAAAATATATATATATTAATATCAAGCTTAAAAATTGGAAAGAACTTTAATATACACATATACACATATAAAATCTTCTTAAAAACTTAATTATATATAATTATAAAGAACTTAATTTAAATAGAGTGGACTTGAATGTGTGTGTATATATATATATATATATATATATATATATATATATATATATATATAAACAAAATTTACTCAAGAGATTCATTTGAATATTATATTAAAAATATTCTGAAACCTTTTAGATATATAATATGCTTGTCTCATTAATTAAATTGAAAAATGCCTCCTTAATTTTTTTTTCCATTTCCAAAAAAAAAAATACATCAACACTTAGATTACAAATCTAAACAACAATTTAAATTTTACTTCTCAAAATCTTTGAAACATAAAAATTATATATAATATATATAAATAATAAACCCTTAACCTATATTTCAACTAATATTTACACGAGCCCACTGCTTATCCAATAAATCATAATGTAGAATTTACAAAATAGGGTAATTGTGTATTACAATGATGAATTATATAGACGAATTAAAAATATGGAACTCCCATAATAGTGTAATTATTCATAAAGCAATGTGTCTATACAATTATAGGTATGCTGGTGTCATGTAGCACCTGTTTCTCCATTTTTCTTCATAATTCACAGGAATATTTATATTGTCTATAAAGCCATGTTCATCGCTTTTGAATGGGTGAGGTTGAAAATAATATTTAAAATAATTTATTAAATCATTATTTAATTTAATTTAATTTAATTTAATTTAATTTAGATATTAAAGTCCATCAAAGGCTAAGAATGGTTTATAAGATAGAAAAGATAATACATGAACTTTTATATAAAGGGAGTGCCAAAAACATCTAAAAAAATAAAAATAACAAATAACAAATCAATTATAAGAAGGTTGAAGAAATTGAATCCAATATAATATAATTTATTTGACAGATCTGAATTAATTTGTCTATGCATGAGATCTCTTAAGATTCATAAAATAAGTTATTTGGAAGTAAGAACTGATATGTTTGTAATTATTTGTATCTAAAGACTTAAATTTGAGTATTCTTTCCTAAAGTTGAAGTGTCTCACAAATAAACAAAGCTAAGCATTTTTTTATCTTCATATTGAGTGAGGCTCCTTATAGATTATTGGAATCTCTGAAAAGATAATGGAATCTACCATGAATTTCATAGTAGATGGGACACTTGAATATAAACTGATCTTCACTTTCAGGCTCTAGAAAACACAGGTGACATATACGCTTTATTGTGAGAGGTTATGATTAGATTCTATCCATAGCATGTAAGAGAAAATGCAAAACTAAGCTTAAGGGATCTTTAGGCATGAAGGTAATAAATTTTCATGTATTCATGAATTTTGTTTGGATCTTCATGGAGAGAGAAATAAAATTGAAAATAGTGAAGAAGTTTTTGTTTCAAATGCTCTTTTGGAGTATACCATATAACTTTCAAATAAGACTTAGTGAGATCTTCTCGTATACCTTTGTTAAAATCATGTTTAGTGATTCGAGGAGAATTAATAGAAAACCAAAGAGGAGGGACTCCTTCAATATCAATATTCAACTTCTGAAGGAGAGTCATAACTCTTGCATACCAACAAGATTTGCATCCTTTTTTGACAAGTTGCATAGATGATTGAAGTGCCAAATATGGATAGCTATTTTGATCAAAAAGAGTATTAGCTAAGCATTGGGGCCTATACAACATAGTGATAGCATTAAAATCAAAGAGATAAATAGAGGACAAACCCCAAACTCTACAAGAATAATTATGTATGGAACCATTATTTTGGCTTGAATATTCATTGATAACATGGAAATGAAAACTCTTTCTATATGATTGAAATCATTATGTTTCAAATATGAACCCCAAACATCACATTCATATAATATTGTTGGTGTAACCCATGTATGAAAAAATTGAATCTTTGTCTGAATACCTTAAAATTGGAGTTGAAAATATTATCTTTACAAGTCTATCAATATTGCATACCTTTTGCCCAATCTTGCTTTTATTGTCAGAACAAAGGTAAAAGGCGGTCCAAAGAAAACCACACCCAAGAAAGTGTAAGATTATACTACCTCAATTGATTTTTACATTAAATTCATTATAGATTATACTTTCTTGGTTGTATTGAATGTCAAAAATTTTTATTTTCAAGATTTACTTCAAGGCCTTTCTTATCAAAAAAATTGCTCAATATATCAAGTTGATTTCGAAATCCTATAATGGAGTGTGAAAGCAAAATAATGTCATCTAAAAATAATAAAATAACAATGTAGATCCTGAAGAGGCTACAACCATTGATGGTACTTAAGTTTGTGGAGATAAGATCCTCTAATTCATCAATATAAAGCCCAAAAAATGTAGGTGGGAGTGGAAAACCTTATTTCACATCTATGGTATTATAGATGTCATTAGTAGTGCCCATTTTGATATGAATATACCTGAAAATTTGTTTGTTCAGTATATATTTATTTTATAAAAATAGCTTCAAATCAATTAACATTACATGTTTTAATAATAATAATAAAAAATTTAAAATAAACATAAAAAATAATAACTAGATTTTAAATAAAATTAAAAGTACAAAGCTTTTTTTTGATAATTTAAAAAACTATATATTTTTTACAATCTCGTTAACACAATAATTTATAATAAAAGTTATATAATAATTAATATATTATTTCTATTAAAAAACCAATATAAATAATTTTTTTAAATTAAAAAAAAAAATTAATCTGACATTATTTATACATTTACACATATTAACATAAAATATGGAATTATTTTAAATTATTCTTATAAATTTAATTTTTTTTTAAATGCTAATAAATAATATGAAAGCATTTTTGAACTTCATTTTTATTATATATTTTTATATTTTATATGTTTTAATTTAAAAGTGTATTATTTATTGTTAAAAATATAGTCATAATGGTTTAATATCTATCATATAAATAAAATCAAATGAAAGATTAAATGAAAAAATAAATAAATAATTAAAATAATTAAACACAATTTGATTGAAAATAATAATTAAATGATTTTTTATCTTAAACATTTAAAAAAAATCCTATTGTAATAGGGATAACCATCCCATTGTTATTTAGTTAAAATTATAATTATTATTAATTAAATTTATTATTGTTAATCAAAGTTGTTATTGTTAATCAAAGTTGTTACAGTTTATATTTAAAGTTTTACAGATATTCTTATTATGTTTTTTTTAGGATGGGTATTTTTTTTTTTTAATTTATTTTTAATATGGACTAGACCCTATATAAGAAACTACATACATGGATTTCAAAGTCGAATAAGACATTAAAGTTCATAACATCACAAAATAAATAAATGGTTTTCTGAATTAGGGTCCCAACCCTGTACATGAATCTCAAACAAATGCCTATAAGCCCAAATATACAACAATGCAACGCAACCAAAAAAAAATAAGATGAAATTAAGACCCTTCTAATTCACTTTCCGTTCTCGGTCTAAGCATCACTTTTAGAGGCTCTATCTTTCCTTGGGTGTTCTTCTATTTTTTGGCCCATAATGGTCCAATCTCCTCCTTCATCGAGATAGAATGGAATGGAGATCTCCAATGAATCTATTGAATTCATCTCTTTCAAAAGTGTCCAAGCCAAATGATCTTTTATTTAATTTCAAGTTATACGATTTATTTTTTTTTAGAGAAACTTTGTTTTCCTTAAAGGGAGGCATGGTTTCTATCCTAGGTTCTTCTTGGGGCAAATCCATACCATCCTCAAAATTTCTTAAATTAATATCAAAATCTATGATTTTGCCATCATATTCAACAAAAGAATGCATAGGGAGGGCATCCTTCCACTAGGATACCCATTCTTATGCTTGGAGATATTACATGAATTAGCCAAGTGCCTTGTTTCAAAGCAATTTTTTCATATGAAAATTAAACATTCATAGTCCAAAGTCAACTTCCATACTCAATTCAAGACATTCAATTTTTTTAACATAGGAAGATCTTTGGAGACATCTAAATTCACCAGAATCTGAGTCACATTAGTACGATACATAGATTGTGAGTCAACAAAAAAAATTGCCCAATGTATTACCAGTGGCTTTGAAACAAAAATCTATCTGAAATTTAAATTGGTAAATAATGCAACCTTACCTAGACCAATCTAACCTTAAACATCTTAGTGTGTGGGTCTAAATATGAGAACACGGATTGAAGGTAAGAATGATTTTTCCCCATGCCCAAATGGGATTCTGAAACATCATATTTATATTCTCCAAGAGATGAAAATGCATAACAAAAAAGCCTCCAGTTTAGGGGAAAAAATATAAATTACCTCTCATCAACAACAACCAGTTCCCTTTAATCCATCCATTGAGGTTGGGGAGAGTAAGTCATAGATTCGATAAGTGATATATCATTCCTAAGGTAGACATCTCCTCATCTCTCTCTAATAACTCTTCCAGTTGTTATCCCTCAAGGAAAATGAAGGGATTTCATTTGGCAGTGAGCAAAGGTTTGAAACCCTTCTCCCTATTCTTAGGAAGAATGGAAGCATAAGAATGGTGTGCAATAACCTCCCTCAAGAATGCCCCTAGTTTTAGACCACCTCTTTCAAAAAACCCATAATTATATTATTCCTCATGCATAGATCTACCATTTCTTGGTTGATCTAAGTATGCATCTTTCCTATTGATTTTAGGGCTTAACTGCTTTTTTTCCCCAACAACGATCTCCTCTATTTTTAATGACAATACAAGTCCTACCTTATTTTATTCATCTTTCCTTGCCCTTAGAAACAACACAAGAGACTTGGCTAAACCCTCAATAGTTGCAATCCCTAAACCCACTTTCCATCTGTCATTCCTAGCAACCATCCCCTGGTCCACAAACTTCCTCCTAACTGTCAATAATGAGTCACTACCTACAAACCCAACCGTAAACGTAGTCATCGTTAGCCCTACAAATGCCTCAGTAAATGAAACCCTTGCAAAGCTCATTTTATCTATCTAATATAATGAAAAGTAATCTTGTGATATGCTTAGTATGTTATTCCTTATTCCCTAATCTTTTTTAATATAACCTAAATTTATTATTAATTTTATACAAATAAAATTACATTTTCTTTTTAAACCAAGAAACAAAAAAAATCCGAAGTATACACGTAATTCTAACTTTTGTACATAAAAACCCAGAATAATAACATAAAAAGAACGTTTAAAAAAGTCTTAAGTTGTGAATGTTGAAAAACGAAACGACAAAATGTTTAAAAATCTTATCCATCCATTTTATGCTCTTTGTTTCAATGAATTCGCCCAAAATTTCGTTGGCATGCGAACTTTTTGCATAACCCATGTTTTCCAAAGCGATACAATGCATGAGGAGTTGTCTACAGGAGAAAGCTTAAATGTGAAATCTTATATTTTGATTCATTGCGCTTTCCAAAAATTTTGTGTCAAGCAAAGGAAGCTAAGCCGTTGATGAAAATAGGTGGCACTTGCTTGAGCAAAGATTGACTGGCTTTTGGGCTTTTGATGCATTTTTTAAGTTTCTGCACTGAATTTTGTTCCAAATTCTCTGCTTCTGAAGACGTCGAAATGCCTCACATGAAATTAAATTATCCGTAAGTTTGACTTGATCTTCAATTTTTTAGATTAAATTTTGATTGACTGGCTTTTGGGCTTTTGATGCATTTTTGAAGTTTCTGCACTGAATTTTGTTCCAAATTCTCTGCTTCCGAAAATGTCGAAATGCCTCACATGAAATTAAATTCTCCATAAATTTGACTTGATCTTCAATTTTTTATATTAAATTTTATGTTGAATTTTGATCTAAATTCTCTACTTCCGAAGATGCTGAAATGCCTCATATCGAATTAAATTCTCCTTAAATTTTATTTGATCTATTTTTCAGATTGCTTTATTTTGATCCAAATTCCCCGCTTCCGAAGATTCCCCACATTTAATTACATCCGTGGAAGGGGAATTTGAAAACTGATGTTTTTTATAAAAATGCAATGGATTGGAGAAATATTTATTTTGTTATGTTCCTTTAGTTTTTATTCGATTTTTTATTTTATTTTTATTGTCTCTCATTTCACTTGAAATAAAATACTTGCTGAACACGGTGAATGCTCCTCGCAACATTCCTTTGGTGGAAGTACTGTACTTGAATGTTGTCTATGTTTTAAATAGAAAATGATTTTTATTAAATTAGTTTTAAATAGTTAATATTTTAAAATAGTAACTATTTACTATGCACAAGATCTTAAATTGGACAAATATTTTTCATTGAGTGCGCCACTTAAAAAGACTTTGAAAAAAAATTAAACAAGGTTAAATGCTTTGCGTGAAAAGCAAGAAGAAAATTAAAAGTGTGCCGCATCGTGGGATATTACGAAATTGACGTTTATCCGTGTATTAAATTTAATTCTTGAAGTTATATTAATGATGTTGAGTTGTATGTATGAATGTATGATATGACAATTTATCCATTTAACATTTTTTTTAGAATTTATTTTTATTTTTCATATAAGTTTAAAATTAGATTTATATTGGATTAAATTTGTTTAGATTATATGTTAAATTAAATATTATTTTAAAATGTAATAATATGTAAACTATCATAAAAAATATTTCAGTTACATATAGAACATATTTTTTATAATAAATTTTATTTCCCACATAATTGAATGTAATTGACAAATCTAATTTTTATGCAATTTAAATTCATTTAATTACGAAAGTAATATATATAAAAAAAATCATTACATTTTATTAACATATAAAATAAAGACGAAACAATAAACACACACACACACACATCTACATATACATATACATATATAAAACATTATTATATATAATTTCATCTACATATATAATAATGTTTCGTCTTATATTATATATAGATAAAGAGTATAACCTTATATTATATATGGATAAATAGTATCAAGATGAAACTTTATTATATATGTAGTTGAAATTTATATATAGTAGTGTTTTATCCCCATATATAACAATAATGTTTTATCTTTATGTTTTATATAGATGAATAGCATAAGGATTAAACATTATTATATATAGATGGGTGAAATTTATATATAGAAATATTCCATCTTTATATGTATATAATGAGTATATAAATAAATAAATAAATGTTTTTCTTGTATATGTATATAATTATTTTATATATATATATATATATATATATATATATATATATATATATATATATATATATATATATATATGAGTAATTATATAATATATTATATATATGAATATATATTTTAATAATATAAAAATGAAATATTACTATTTATATATATGTAATTATTCATTATGCTATATTTATATATATAAATAAAATAAGGACAAAATATTATAGTTTATTTATACCTATCTATATATAAATATTTATTATAATATAAATATGAATATGTATTTTTATAATATAAGGATGAAACATTACAATATATTATAAAAAAATCTTTACTATTTATGTATATGTAATTACTCATTATTCTATAAAAATGAGTATGTATAAACGTATAGATAAAGAGAAACTAAGGATGGAACATAACAATATATAATTACTTATTATAATACACATACACACATAGAAAGTGAGAAAGATATATAGTAATGTTTTATCATTATATTACATATATAGTGAGAGTAATGTTTTATCCTTATTGTACAAAAATGTATATAGTCTTTAATGGTTTGTCTCCTTCCTTCCACGCACACACATACACACGCATTTTTTTTTATACTATAAATTATATTAGTCTTTGAAAATAAATGTTTGAATTAAGGTAAACCTACATTTGATTGGTGTGGAACCCAACTCAAATACATCATGTTCATACTTCCCTCTCACATACACAAGATAGAAGAGGATGTAGCTCATCAAGAAGAAAAAAGGACCCTGCCAAAAGAGGAAACATGAACAAAAAGAGAAGAAAGGGCCCAACCAAGGGAGAAACAATAGTGGTAATGGCAACAACCTCTTTTTCTTGGTGGGACATCCAACCAATTTTAGTTGGACCAAAAACTAACTTGGACTAATGGAGAAAGAGGCTCATGTCTCTAAAAGATCTATTAATATCCCAAAGGGGACCCAAACTAGTAAAGATAATAAAAATACCAACATCCTAGTATTTGATTAGATCTAGAAATAGTTTGGACACAAAAAGAGGCCTAGGTCTCGAGAAGGAAAACCAGTGAAAAAATGTTACAACTACTTTTGAAAGGTATTGGAACCAGTTAGTTTTAGTTGGACTGAAAACCATCCTAGATTAATGAAGCAAGAGGCCCAGGTCTCAAAAATAACCATCTAGGTCCCGAGGGGATCATCACACTAATTTTGGCTGGATCAGGGACACCCTTGGACACATGTAGGGGGTCTAGATCTCCAAAGTCAAAAAAAGAAGGAGAAATCCTACGGGGTCCCCAGTGGGACCTATAACTAGCAAAAACAACCTAAAATAGGGCAAGAGAACCATACTAACCATGAAGGTATTAAACGGAACCCCAAACCAATCTCTAGATAATGGTTTTGAAAAATAAAGCAGATCAATTATAAACAACAAAATAATGGCCAATAAAACAATGGGCAGATAAAACCATGGGTAAGACCAAGATCCCTAAAGAGTTTTTGAAACATGTTAAAACATATAAGTTTTGAATTGAATCTTACAAACGAAAAAAAATGATAAAAATTCAACTTTATGTGTTTGTCAAGATATGGTGGTGCAAAGAAAAACCACATAGGGGAGTGGATTCCCTATAGAAGATCCACCCCCCTATCAAAAGAAGAAGCTCCTTACTGCAAATGCTAAAAGGTAAACCCCACCTTACAAATTCTTAGAACAATCTTAAAAAAAATGAATTCCTGAAGAAAACATTCTGTCCAAAAAGAGGAACAAAGCTTAATATCAAAGATTTCATTAAACCAATGTAAAACTCAACAACCAGAACAATCTTAAAAAGATTAAAGTCCTTAAAAAAACTTTCCCTCCAAAAAAAGAAACAAAACTTAATACATAAAATTTCATTAAACCAAAGTAAAACTCAACAACCAGTACCTACGTCTATGGATAAGACCACTTCCTTATAGTAAGTAAAGATCATTTTTTCCAAAACTCCAAATAAAAAGCAGAAATCCTCAAGAGGCTTCCTTCCCATAGATGCACAGCTTCCAACAAAAGAGGTCTATCGTCAAAATCACTTTCAATGTACCTCACTAAGATGAAGCTTATTAGAAAATCATCACTACCTAAAACAATTTCAGATAGACTACTCACAAGAAAAAAGTGAGCCCAAAAGAGGAAGCGACTATTGGAGAAATTAATTCCCTCCACCCAATCGAATACCTGACATGAGCCTTGAGACTAAGGGCAAAGAGGTATGAAAACAAATAACTCAACGCTCCAATGATCTACTGACAATTTGAGAGCCCAAGGATACACCGATAGTATCCCCGTGGGTCTCGATCTATAACTTGACCTTCAAAGAAGTATTTTCCCTCGCAAAGAAAACTCGAGCCTCAGAAAAGGTCCCTCTATAACTTTTCTTGTTAAACCCCTACAGCTTGCGGGATTCTGAATGAGCAGTAGATTGCACTAAGACAACCTCAAAAGACACTCATTTCAAAGAAACAAAGCAATGAAAGCCAAAGAGCCAGAGTGTCAAAGACCCTATGGCCCATCTTGCAGCTCCCAGCTTACAAGCATGAGTGCTGCCATGAAATTAACACCGAGTCTAGCTGGACGACCAAGGAAAAGAGCATTAAGCCCTACATTCTAGGTGGAAATAGAGCAGGCTAAGGAAAAGTCCAATTTAATCCAGACACCCCCAGAGCCACCCATCCAGGGCCATGCAAATTTAGAACTGTGTTTCCAAAATCGAAGCAATCCCTAACAAAAGCCCAAGTCGCTCGGCTCCTTCCACCAGTAGGGAGAAAACCTATAGTTCCTTTGTAGATTCCCCCGCTACACACAGGCCTTCACAAACTAAATACCTTTCCCAACAGTGAGTAGAAACAACACCTTCTCAAAGACAAAAGACAACAATACCCTACATGGATCAGGATCGTAATCATCTCCTTCCTCCCCAAACGGTGACAATTGTTAAAAATCCTGCACCACAAAAGGTTTCTGAAAGACCAAAAATAGGCATCCCATTGGAGGAGGGACCTATTGATCTAAGCGCAGGGGTATTCACACCATGAGGAGGATCTCCCAAGTCCAAATCCACACAAGATGGATCAACCCCAAAGTACTCTCCATCTCGCAAACCCTTAGAAGAAACTGTCACATAGAAATTTTCCCTCTTCTGATCTATCCAGGTCTCTATCATCTTCGCCACCACCCTCCTCACTAGGAGCTTCCTACCCATTTTATATTTTGAAGTTGATACCGGTTACTCCTCTGCTCCTCCAGTCCATTTGAAAAAATGTTTATTGATATATAAGATAAATATTGTATCTTAGTGCAATGAGTTTTAGGAAGGAACAAATTTATGGGTAAAATAAAGGCAATTAACAATCCAAGAACCTTAATATTGAAGAAATTAAGAAGGAATAAATTTTAAAAGAAATGATGAATAAATAATTATCATAAATTCTTTTAATGATAAATAGAGTCAAAAATCAAATTTAATCTTTTTCTATATGTAATACATACTTAATTTTGTGTAAAATGTAATCTAATATAATTTAATGAGTATGGAAAGTTTCGTTAATTGCATTTAATTATAAAATTATATAAAAATTAAATATAATTAAATTTTAAAATTAATATAATTAAATAAATATTGTCAACTAATTAAATTCAAAATACACATACAAAATGATTAATTTATTATACAAGTGCATATAATTGAAGAGCAGTATTTTACACCGATTAATTCACGTAATAAAATAAAATATAAATTTATAATAAATTAAAATTATATATATTTCAATGGAATAAAAATTTAATAATAAATCATTTTTATTTTTATGTTAAAAACTTTTTAATTCTATCATTAATATGAAAGTTAGTTTTTATTATAATCCTCTATACGATAGGAAAGAAATGATATAAATAAAAATAAAATGAAAAATAATT
Organism: Torreya grandis; assembly: GCA_037957365.1. NCBI lineage: Eukaryota > Viridiplantae > Streptophyta > Pinopsida > Cupressales > Taxaceae > Torreya > Torreya grandis. The sequence continues at coordinate 80,716 of JARHVA010001205.1, forward strand.
AATTTGTATTTAAATTTAAAATAATTAAATTATAAAACATAAAAGATAATATATATTCTCTTAAAAAATATTATGGAGCTCAATAGCCTTCTTTCATTTTTAAAATTAGTAAATTGTAATTTGTATTTACAAGTTGAATATGATAACTTATTCGTCAAATTTTCATAATGATAAATGAACCTCCACAATGATCATTTGTATAAAAATAGGACTTATAAAATAAAATAAAATAAATAGATTAATTTATTTTATAATTATTCAAAATAAAATATTTAAAATAATAATTAATTACTAAAAAATTTATTTAATAAACAATTTTAAAAAAAATTAAAATAATTATTTTATAGCTTTATTAAAATTTTAATTTTAATTATATTTCTAAAAAGAAAAATTATTTGTAATAAAATTTAACTTTAACCTTCTCCAGAGTGTTCATGGATGGCATCCTTTCGAGACTTTACTATCATTTTTCTTCATATAATTAAAATAATGTGTAAAAAAATATTATTTATTTTCAAACAAATTAAAAACAATAAATTAATACACACACACGTCCAACTCATCCATTAGGTCACCAAACATATTTTATATAATTTGTATTACTAATGCTTTTGTTTTTGTTGAAATTATAATTAGCAAGAGTAAGAAAAATCAGAGGTTAAATAAAAGTAATTCATACTGGATTTATTATAATTATAAAGTATTTTAATTTTTTTTTCTTTTTTTGCTAAATGTTTATATTGGTTCTTGACTACTTTTTATGTCTGTTTGGTTTTAAGTCACGTAATTCAATTAACATTTTTTTTAATTGTCTTTGTAGAAATATTATATAATAATTATTATAATTTTTATACACATTAAAAATCTATTATTATTAAATAATTCAAAAACAAATTAGATCACAAATAAAATGAAAATTATCTTACAACATCTATTGACACTCTAAATGTGATAAAAACCCAACCTACAAGTGTTAATTATACAATGTCATAAACATTATGAATCATAAGGACCCTATAGTTATTGAGATGCTCACACAACATATGTTGAGCTTTTCGCATAATAGATATTGAGTTTTTTTACACCAGTGGTTATGATGTCTAACCCTAACAATGATGCAACACTTTAATCCAACATAGTTTTTTGATTTTATTTGTTGTACATGAAAAGCTATTAAATAATTTATGTCAAATAATAATACTTATTTTTTGAGAAATGGTCAACCTTATACAACCACACAACTTTAAATGAATAATCATAACAAAAATGACAATGTCAGCCTACATATCCTATGTAATTCTCTACTCTTGCAATTCATCTCTTCCTTGTACTAAACTCATCACTGGAACATAAACAAATTAGATATAATATTTTTACAATCCATTGAAACTAATAAATAATTTTTGAATTTTATATATACAAATTATTATTTTTGAATTGTAATAATACATTGAATTTTAGAATGTGTTATACTCGAAATGTAAAGACCTTCTATGTTTCTTTAAAAGAAAGCTCTACTAAAAAATTAGAGGATGCTTTTTTTTGAAAACGAACTGATTGATAGGCCACCAATTTTCTTGTTGTTGAACTTATAATCAAAATTAAACTTCAAATTGAGGAGCTAAATTTTTTGGTTAACTCAACTACATCTCAGAGACACATATTATATTAATTATTATTATTAATCTTATTAACATAACTATAGGAAATAAAACTCTTTCTATGAGATGAGAGTTTTACAGATTTCATGTTTCACCTTGACAATATAAATAACCTTCCAAATCACTTAAACAAGAAAACCATAGGTTCAAAGGAAGTAAGCCATGTTGAGTACCATACTGATAAAATATATAGATATTGGTAGATAAAAACACATTCTATGTACATATTATTGAAATCACTCAAACTATAACTATTGTCAGATTAAATTTGCTCAAAGTGCAACCAAGACCATTACCTATACTCCCAATGCTTTGTAGATCTCCACAATCAACTTATCATGGAAATATTCAACACCCATATTCGTATGGCCCTACCTAATTCTATATTGGGAGCTATAGAACATCATATTTGCGTATGCATCTATTAGTTTTCTAAGCTATGGTTTTTTTCAAATGTTAGTGGCCAATTTTATGTTTTTCAAGTTTAACATTAGCACCGATTTCAACTTCCAAGCCAACCATCCCTTATGACCATCCACCATCACTATTCTCAATCTCTTTCTTACTCCATTAAAATTATCCAAACTTGTGTACCTTTGTCTCTACATAAATCTCCTCACAAATATCAAAAACCCTATGCTGGACGAATAAATTCGCCCATCCTTTTTTTATGGCAGCACTATTTTCTTTGTAATATTTGCTGGTATTTGTAGTAATTAAGAGAATTTGTTATCCTATAATATTGGTTACTTTATTGATGAATCCTTTAAATATATGAAAAAGATATGAAAATCAAATCCAATAGTAAGTTGGACCTTAACAACAACATGTTAAAAAATATTTGAATCAAAAGAGAAAAACATACAATGCTTCACTAGGCAATACCTAACTTTTCCATATAGTGCAACTCAGAGTAGAGGGATGACGACACAAAGAGTAATAAAATTATCATGAAAGAGGTGCATATTATTAATATAAATAAATCGATTACACCTTAATAGAAATAAATTATTTTATTTTAGTAGACATTGTAATACATAAACAAAACACATTTAATTAAGGTTCAGTGTACAGTGTGGGGACTGAAAAAATTAACAGTACCAAAAAATAATGTGGTAGAGCCACTCTCCACCACATTTTAGAACCAGGCCAGTTATCATTTCTAGAGTGTGTTAGTAATATTTTTAAGATATTCCCACATCAACGGTGCATCTTTAATATGTATTTATTTAATTGTTCAAACACAATGATGTTTTCCATTATTTAGCCCCTCTATCAAGTGTTATACAATGGCAATGAATAAAAAACATGTCAAATATGAAAAAATGAATCATAATTAAAGATTCCTATTCTTATAAGAAGTGTCAGTATTTCTAATAATATTCTTCTCTCTTATGCTAGAGGGTATTAATTTTTAACAAAATAAAAATTGTAAAAAATAAATGAAAGCCTAGAACTTGTGATAAATTGTCATTTCTCTTGGAAAAAGCTAACAGTACAAGAAAATAATGTGTTGCAGCTTCTCTCCTCAACCGCGTAGAGACATGTTATGTTTGCAGAGTGGGTCAGCCCACACAAATGATGTATCTTTAATCTATATTTCTTGGAGTATATAAGTGTCATTGATGTTTACCACCATTTTGTCTTAGGTTCAAACTTTATTCACTTTAAATGAACACCACATAAAATATGAACTTAAAATTCATAATCAAAGACTCCATTTATTATAAGAAGTTTCAGTGTTATTCTAGTTTCATATAGAGTTTAATATTTGTATGTAGTGAAGATGAAGATGAGGGGTAGTACCTTTGTATTCAATGATCTTCCTCAACATGTGGCCAATCCACACCAAAAAAATGCCAAATAATAATGATTGCCATGTCAGTGAAATGACTACCATGTCAACTTAATGAATATTCATCTATTTTGTCTCTTGTGAGATGACTCTCTAGGGGTTTCCCCACTATATAACCCTTCAACTTAAACCATATATTCAAATGCATTCAAATGATAGAGTTGCATTTTTCCCTCTCCAAAATAATTTCTTTCCATAAAAAATTAGACAAAGGGGTTGGTGTATGGTATTAATTCCTAATGTGTCTAAGAAAATCCTTTTAAATCCTCCAAAGTCTCTATAATAAATAATGTAGTAGAGGGTTCATAATAATTAATGCAATAGAGGGTTAGGATGATATTCATTCTTGATATTTCATGGTCCAATTGCAATACGAATAGAAGGTAATTAGGGGAAGAGCACTAGTAATTATAATTTTTAATTTAAAGGTTTTATATTTTTCATATTATGTCATTTCATATTTTAAAAATTTGGATTTAAACATTTTAATATTTTTTAAGTTTGAAATCCTTTTGGGTAAATTTTTTATATTTTGGAAAGACGTATGATGATGTTTTCATCAAGATGTGATTTTTATATTTTTTGGTTTAATTGATCATTACGACCAAATAAAGCAATGCTTAAGAAATAAAATATCAAAATAATTAAAAATGAACACATTTACTTATCAACAACTTATAATATTGATAAATAAGCCATAGATTCAAGTATTTATGAATCATTAATATGAAATGATGTGCCATGTTGGAAGATGCATATATCATTAATATAAAATGACAAACCATGTTGAAAGACATGTGGCTCATTAATGTGGAAGCCAACACCATTTTCCAAATTGTTAGGTACACTTTTCTCCATTAATATCTAAAGATAATGCCACATGATACACCACCAACTCCCATCACTACCTATCTTTCTACATATCTCCTCTCCCAAAGTCTATGTAACCTTTCCAAAATTACTCAACCATGTTCTGCTATGTAGAGTAATTTTAGTCACTAGAATGGAGGGATGAAAGCATAGGCATATGTGTGTTGAATTTAACTAGACCCACAACAATGTTTTTTTTTGCTTGACTATTATTATTATGCTTTCTTTGTTGATATTTTTTGTTGCATGCATTCACATTTGAATAAACATTTACTAATATGTTAATGGGATGACATAGCTTCTATTCATATCTTTTTCATTCACTCTATTATGTTATTTATTCAATTTGAATTTGAGATGGAAAATACATGGCTCATTACTATGGAATCTATCACATTTTTTCACATGGCTAGACGATCTTATTTCCATTAATGTGGGGATTTAATGCCACCATATATCCCATAAATATTCTTTTTTTTTTTTTAATATTTTTTTCATAGTTATTATGGTTTTGGTGCTTTCTGTATTCCTATTTTCTACTACATTCCTTATATGTTCCTAGTTTTTTGATATTATTTCTTTCTTCATATTTTTTGGCATGCATTAGCACCTGAGTAAAATTTCTTGATGTTTTAATAGAAAGACATATTTGTTTTTCATATGTTTTCCATTTATTTTGCTATGTTATTTATTTAATTTGAAATAGGTATAAAATATGCATTACTCATTAATGTGGAATCCACTACCATTTTTCACATGGATAGATGAACTTTTATCCACTACCATGAAAATTTAATATTATCCTATGCATGACAAATATTCTTGGTTATTAATATTTTTGAATCATTGTCATGGTTATCATGCCTTTTATGTTCCTATTTTCTGTTTTATTCCTTAAATGTTCTTAATTTTTTTGTGCTTTATTTTTTCATGCCCTTTTATATACATTCACATTTGTGTTTACTAGTATGTTAATGGATTGATAGAATGATACACCACAAAATGTCTATTAGTACCTTTTCATGTTCCTCCTCCCCTAAAACTAATTGAACCTTCCTGAAATATCTCGACCATGATGTGTTACATAGAGGAATATTAGTTGAAATAATAGACGGATGAAAGCATTCATGTTGATATGTTGCCTATAATTGAACCCACAACAATGTTTTATTTTATTTTCACATCACTATTTTTGTTATTGTGCCTTCATTGTCCTTAGTTTTTTCCTCATCCCTTTGCCATTTTCTACATGGTTTTCCATCCTTTATTCTATTAATGTGGTGAATTACTACAAAGTTGAGTTCCATGAATTAAGTCTCTCACTACCTTTTTGAGTACCTCATTCCTCAAATTGATGACCAATTTTGAGTCAGATAAGAATGAAAGTTGTAGGAATGAAATATGTGTGAATGGTATAGTAGTAAATGTTATTATTTTTTATCAACCAATATAATTTTATAAATTATAATGCCTAGTTCCATCTTAGAGGGATGAAATGTTACACACAACTAAACCCACATCATTGGCATATTTTCATTCCCATTTGATTCCAAATTTACTATTATTTTAATGAAAGATCTTAACATTTTTTTTAATTCATGCTATAGTGTGCTTCATATCTTTGTGCATTTAATATAAATCAAGTCATTTTGGGCTTTATATTCATTTATGTTTCCCTACACAACATGGTTTGGAAGACATACCATTTTATGATATGTCAGTAATTGTTATTGTCTTTGTAGCAAAATCAATGTTTCCATTAACAAAAAAATTACAAGTAGGGGAAGGGGACTAGTGGTAGGGAACTATAACATTGGGGTCCCACATATTTTTTCTACACCACCTCATTCTATAAAAATTTGGATTTAGATAGTTTAATATTTTTAATGTTTAAATAGGTTGTCTGAGAGGTAAATATTAAGTCTTGAAGACACATCTATATTTAAACATGGATTTTCATTTCATATTAATTAATCATATTTATTTTTATCTATGTATTACTTGTCAAAATTACAATCTAATGATATAATTATCTGTTTGTTTAAAAGGTATTATTAGTCAAAATTTTAATCTAGGGGATTTGATTCTACATTCATAGGTGTGCCCATTAGATTGACTAAAGAAGCGATAAAAAACATTGTTCTTACTTCAAAAATTATTATGTTTAACTCATTAAATAATACAATAATATAAAATAAAAAATAAAAAATTGGTTTGATACAAAAATAATTACATTCTTTGTTATTTGAAAGATAACCTTGATTTTGGTATAAAGTCAATAAATTTTACTACTATGTGAATGAAAACCTTAATTTCAATGACAATTCAATTAAATTTAACTCTATGTGAATGAAAACCTTTAGGTATTCCATCCACATACCACCAAATGTTAAGTCTTTCATACACATAACTTTTAAGTCAAACACAATGACAATATCATTTAGTGGCATGTGAAATAAAATTTCAAGTGCTTAACTTAGAATACCAGCAAATGTTGAGTCAAATGTGAATGAAAACATGGGTTCAGCTATGGGAAATAATTTATGCCTCTAAAATGGTGATAACAATAAATATGGTGGGCATGGCAACATTGACATTCCAATATAATAGAAAATGGATATTAATAATTAATTGAGCTTGTTGAATGTACCGGTGAGAATAATTTATTCTTCACTAGAGGGAGAAATCAATGTCACCCACTATTAAAGGAGGTTGAGTTGGTTGCTAGTTATATACATCTTTTTCTTAACCTTGTAAACTTGAGAGAAATGGTAAATGTGGATGGTTAACCTAATAATATGTCATTATAGCTACGGAAGGTTTTAGCACATGGATATAGTAAATGTAGAAAATGACTGGGAGACACTGACAAAGGGTGTGGTTATATCCCTGCTACTTCTGGTTCTACATGAACTAAGGTGAGAGTACATAAGGGATAGATTGATTACATGGATTGATAATGCAATTCAATATCCATGGGGATTTTTGGCACTAAAAAAGACAAATATGACCAAATCATAACCAAAATTATTCACTCCACTGGATAAGAGTTATCACATGGAATGAATAAATGCACTAGGTCACATATAATCTACTAAAGATAGATGGAAAAGTGATTATATCCTTCGTTCTAAAGAATTATCAAAAATAGGGGTCAAATGGGAGATTGCAATGCTAGATTCAAAACACAAAATAAAGAAACATTTTAAGAATGTGATATTCATGCATCTATGAGTAAATAAAACTTAGCATATGCAACAAGGGATATTATTTGCTAGGTAGGATAGGTAAGACAAGTTAGATAATTATACAGAGTGGTGTGCTTGTGGTTTTCAAATAAAAAGGACTTTTCAACATAAATGACATCATTCATTTGTAAAGACATAAAAAAATTAAGATACAAGGCATGAGAACAAACATGAGTGATTTGCATCCATTGGTGCCATTAAAATGCAAATATCCTAATGATTCCTAAAACCCTAGAGCATATACTGTTACTAAAATTTCAAATACTTTTCCCAAACCCACACTGCACTTAAGAGATATTCAACAAGATATTTTCATATCGCTATGTAGAAAGTGGTTTATAACGTAGATCTATGCCCAAGATGACAACCAATAATGAGCATAAAATAAGATATCCAATCAGATAAACTTATAAAACATATCATTTTATTTCATCAATAGGAAAGAGTAAAAATCACAAATATTTTCCATTAACTTGAAATAAAATCTTACATACATCAGTGTTTCAAAATGCTACCATGGGGACAAGCACGGTGAGTTTGATCCATGTTGGATAGGGGAGACATATTACAATTCTCTCAAAGCTTGCTACTGGTTATACAATTGTAACCACCTTAGTAAGGGAGACGATACATATATAGAGAAATAGATCCAAAATTTTTTAGGAGCCTATACTTAGAGACAAAAATAAAGACCAATAACAACCAAATATAGAAATTTAAGTTATAAAAATATTTACAGTCTACTTGGAATGGATTTAAATTAAAACAAAAAAAAAAATTCCAATTTCTAATTTTAATAAATCCAAAAAATTAATTTATAAAACTATCATAATTTAATAAAGGAAATTTAAAAGATTTTTTTATCATAGAGAGGAAATTAAAAACAAAATATAACACATAAGATCTATTTGTGGGGCTCACCAGATGGATACAGCCTCGAGTCCACTAGATGAGTGCTTTGATATTATTAAAACTCTTTGATACTAATTACGAAATTCTATCTAAGTAAATAATTTGTTTTGGTACTAGATTATCTATCTGTGTAACAAAATAAACCTCATGTATGTTCTACTACCTCTATATCTAGATATCTCTATCTATAATTTCCTCTATGCAAATCCACTATGTCTATGAAAAAATCCTATTATTACCTCTATAAAATAACTTGTAGTTATATATTTCTCAATGCTACTTGGCGTTGGTTGGGTAATAAAATTTTTCTCTAGGGTACTAACAATTTCATTGAATTAGGGTTTTTCCAATTTTGACAACATGACATTGTCTCTCTGGGATTTCTTACTACTTGTATTTAGTTTTTCTCTATAATCGATCAAAACCAAAATCATAAAATGGAATTCAACATCATTGACAGATAGTTGAGAATGGATAATGGTGTAGAATTAATACCAAATCTGATCCACCCTATCACAAATAGAAAATAATTAAACTTCTATACATATTAATAAGTAATCTATTAAATAATATTTGCTAGCTATAAACCTTTTTTCCATCAATTTTTTTGCATACCATACCATGCTTAGATAAAGTGCATGGAAAGACTAAGCCAAGACTCTAGTCTTCCAACATTGGAATAATGACATGTGTCTTTGGTGCCAAGAAAAGGAATACCTTCACACCATAAAATAAGAATCAAGATTGAACTTCTTGGAAAATAAATATTACCATGCGAACTCCAAGACTTAAGTTCAATTAAACATGCAATGCTTTAAATAAATTGCCATGCCTTTTCTTTTAAAGACAAGAATCAAGATTCCAACATAGATTTTATTGATAAGAATTAAGAAACACGATTTTCATAAAAGGACACTAAGATAATATAAGTCCAAAATGCCATGTGACACATAAAAATGTGTTAATGAGATTTTGATGCATTTACTTGAAATTCCTTACCACCTTTGGAATCTCATGTCTTTTAATGATTTTAGTGCTAAAGTTAAAGACCCATACCATTATAAGATGTGTACATGAAATATTTTAACAAATACTTTAATATGCATGGCATCTTAAGGAATGGTATGGATTTTGTTTTAATAAAATAAAAGATATTTGTTCAAATCTTAATAAAAATATATTTATTAGTAAATAATAAATATATTAAAATATATTTTATTTCAATTAATTTTTCAAAATTATTTATGAACATTTCAGGTGGAGGTATGGTATTATTGGCTAGATAATGCCCCACCTACATTCAAAACAATAATTAAATATTTCCATTATTGATTGGAATCATATGGTGTAAATCCACTGGATCATTCATCCACACTAAGAGCTTTTAGACCTCTAAAAGTTAAATTTAATTATCAACCAGGTGATGGTATTTTTTATTCACTTTCTTGATTTCCATCCATTTTACCTTATTCAGATGCAGCCCTTTCAAACCCACATGAAGATATTTTGTATCACCTCTTCATGTAGTTCTAGTTTTCCTACTAATAATAATATCTTCCTAAAACTCATGAAGAGACTGAAGAGAAAAATCATCAATATTAGGAATCTAAATATGCTCGTCTTGATCCATGATCATAGGAGGTTCATATAATTTCAAGTTTTCCACATTAACTAATGAATAAATCTACATATAAGAAGGCAAATCCAACCAAAAACCATTTATACAAATATTTTTAGAAATCTTGAAAGGACCATACCTAATTCCCTTTAATTTTATGCCTTCACCTTTGAGTCTTTCTTTACTGATATGAAGCCAAAATTAATCACCCACTTTCAATTGATGATCAACTTTGTGTTTATCATACCTAGCCTTATATTTAACGTGGATCTTCTCCATCTATTCTAGAATTGGAATGCTCAAAGAAAACTCCTAAATTCTATTACATTATTAGGATTTGACTAATTTACTATGGTTGAAACTTTTGCAGGGTCTATTTTTAATGATCCATTCCCTACAACATAGCCTAAGTAAACCAAAGATGTTTTTGCAAATTTGCATTTTGACATTTTTAGAAATAGTTTCTCTATGTAAAAACTATCTAAGACCTTCCTGATGTGTTTAAGATGATCTTCCCATGTATTACTAAATATTAAATTGTCATCCAAGTATACAATTACAAAGTCATCAAGAAATGGTCTTAACACATCATTCATAACCCACATAAATGTAATAGATGCATTACAAAGCCAAAAATGCATAACGAGCCAATCAAATAGACCTTTCTTAGTTTTAAATGTTGTTTTCTAGCTATCACCATCACTTATTCTTTTTTTGTGATAACCACTTCTCAAATATAACTTAGTTAAATACTTTGCATTTTTAAATTGATCTATGAAATCATTAATATTAGGAAGAGGATAACATTATTTAACGATTAATTTTATTCAAATCTCTTAAATCCATGGACATACACCATGTACCATCTTTCTTTGGTAACAAGATAATAGGCAAACCACATGAAGAGGTACATGGCCAAATGAATCCTTTCTCAAGTAACTCCATCACTTGCTTATTTATTTATTTATTTATTCATTCTCTACTACTAAAAAACTATACATACCAATATTAGGGAGAAAGGCATCTTAATACAATTGAATCTCATGTTAACTTTATCTCTTAGAGGTAAAACCCTGTGGTTCCTCAAAAACACTGTTGCAGTTAGAAAGAATATTTTCTATTTCAAATTGATGTTTAGGATCAAAACCATCTAACGCTTTGGATTTTTCACCATCCTTGGCTTTCATAATCATGAGAACAAAACTCTTACTTGATTTTACAATCCTTTTCATTTGTCCTATAGAGACAAGAGTCAAATTGATTTAGACACGATAAGCTCTTACTATGTATTCAATCCCATCCTTTACAATCACATATTAGTTCTATTATCTATAAAATATTTCCTTTCTATCATATAAATAAGGAATTCTAAAAATAATTTCATAAATATCCAAAGGAACTACATCAAACTCTACTTCATTAGTGAATTTAGATGTAAAAGTAAACCTCAAGGTGTATGTTTTTGTGACCCATAATTTTGCATCATCACACACCCATCCTAAAGGATATGGTTTTGGATGTGGTTTAGTTTTGAGTCCTAACTTTTTAATAACCTCTTCAGAAATAATATTAGCTTGTGATCTACTATAAAAAAGAATACTTATTTTAGTATTCTTAGATATGAATCTTATGCGAAAAATCTCATTTGTTTTTCTTTCAACATGCTTATAGTTGGTTTTAGAAGATGAAATAATAATAGAAGGTTTACAGTTAGAAGAGGAAGAAGTTGAACCTTGTAGACCCATAGAATTTACTTTTATTTCATCACTAGAATTTAATCCCATGTCTTGTTCGATTACAACATTAGCATTCTTTTTCTTTTTATTTTATAACCTCTTTGGCTTGAGTTCTAGATGGAATTTCTAACACCTAACCTCATCATGATTCTTCTTCCAATAATTGAAAGAATGTTTTTCTTCTTCTTTCTTAATAGTGTAAATAGACTTACCCTTACCCTTTCCTTTACCATTTCCTCTATATTTAATTGGCTTGTGAGATTTATTTCCATAGCCTTCCTTGGTCATCTTACCCTTGGCTTCCATATGGGTATATTGCACATAGAATTCATCAAGGTTGGAAGGAATAAACATGAGAATAATATGTCTCAAATAACAATGCAAACCTCTAATATATTTTATCAATGTTTTTGAATTGTATAGAAGAATGTCCAACATAAATGCCTTCTTTCTAAACTCTTAAGTATAATCCTACACACTTTAAACTTTATTCTATCTCGATATTTGCCAATCCATAGTAGCTTGTTATATATAATGTAAAAGATAAAATTACTTTCTCAGTTCAAAAAAATATATCATTCCAAGAAATAATTACCTTACCATGTTGCTTGAGATCTTCCTGAATCTTACACTCCCACTAGATGAGTGTTGTGCCACTCATATAGAGAGTATCCAACTAAATGTTGGCCTCCTCACTGAGAATATTTTGAATATTATAATATATCTCAATTTTATTGACCCATTTATCTAATTTCTCTACACTTATCTCACCATTATAAATTGGCAAATAAAATTTAACATATAATTTCAAATGTGGGATAGTTTTACAACCTACAGAAGAGGAGGCCATTTTAGAAGATGAAGATGAAAGAGGATTTTATTCTCTTTCACATGATATTCCTTTGCTTCTTTCCCCTTGATGTGTTCCTCGTATATTTTTTCAACCATATTTTTCATGTTGAGGAAAGCATGCTAGAATTCTACCTTAGACAAGTCTGCTCCAATACTTGACTACTCGGTTGCACCTCCTGTACAAATTTTAGGATAAAAATATGTAAGTTCCCTTTCACCACATCTTGATTGAGACCTATTTAACATACAAGACTATATTAATTTCCAAAAAATGTGTTAAAGGTCCTTGATCACAGTGTCTGATACCAAACTAATCTTCAAATCCAAGTTATAAAAACCTTTACAATTTTATTGGATTAGATTTAAATTAAAATAGAATATTTTAATTTCCAATTTCCCCTTTTAATAAATATAAAAAAATAATTTATAAAACTTTTAGAATTTAATAAAGGAAATTGAAAGGATTTCTTATCATAAAGAGGAAATTAAATACAAAATATAACATAAGAAGATTTGTTTATTGGGTTCCCCAAATAGATAGATTCCTAGGTCCACTGTATGACTGTTTCAATCTTATTAAAACTTTATGAGACTGATTGCGAAAATCTAAGTATATATAATTTATTTCCATACCAGATATATGTTTTTGCAACAAAATAAACTTCCTAGATGTTTTACTACTTCTATATCGAGATATCTCTATCTGTAATTTCCTCTATGAAAATACACTACTTATCTACCAAAATATTATTACTACCTATGTAAAATACCCTGTAGTTATATATTTCTCAATGCTTCTTGGCATTCACTCGGCAATAACAAATTTCCTTTAGTTACTAAAAATTTCCTTGAATTAGAGTTTTTCTCATTTTGATAGCATGGTGTTGGCTCTATGGGATTACTTGCTACCTATATTCAATTTTTATTTATAACTGATCAAAACAAAAATTCTAAAATAGAATTCAACATCATTAACGTATATATGAGCATGGATAATGGTGTAGAATTAACACCAAAGTTGATTCACACTATCATAAATAGAAAATAATTAAACTTACCCACATATTAGTAGGTATTCTATTGAAAAATATTTGCTAGCTATAAACTCTTTCCCATCAAGATTTTTGTATAACATACCATACTTAGGTAAAGTGCATGCAAAGACTGCACCAAGACTCTAGTCCTCTAACATTAGAATAATGACATGTGTCTTTGGTTCCAAGTTCAATAATACCTCTACACTATAAATCAAGAATCAAGATTGCACTTCCTGGTAAATATAGATTCTTATGATAACACTAAGACATGAGTACAATTAAACATGCAAATATTTAAAGATATTATGATGCCTTTATTTTAAAGACAAGATTCAAAATTCTAACATAGCTTTTCTTGATAAGAATTAAGTTACATGATTTTCATAAAAGGGTGCGATGATAATAAATGTTCCAAATGCCATATTCACATAAAAATGTGTTAATAAGATTTCAACTCATGTACTTGAAATTCCATGCCACCTTTGGAATCTCATGTCATTTAATGAGTTTGGGGCTAAACTTAAAGACTCATGCCATTATAACATGTGGACATGAAATATTTTAATAAAGACCTCAATATGCATGGAGTCTTAATGAATGTTACATATTTAGTTTTAATAAAATAAAAGATATTTATTAAAATTTTAATAAGAATATATTTATTAATTCTTAACAATATATTAAAATATATAAATATTAATTTAAATATCTTAATAAAAATATATTTAAATATATTAATTAGCAAATAATATTTTTTTTTAAATATATTTTATTGGTATAAATTTTTCAAAATTAAATATAAACACTGCAGGTGGAGGTGTGGTATTATTTGCTAGATAATGCCCCACCTACATTCACAACAATTATTAAGTATTACCATTATTGATCAGAATCATGGGGTAGAAATCCCCTAGATCATAGTCTAGAAAAGAGGACAATCCTTATATTTATACATTTGAAAGAAAAATCATTGTTGTAACTCCCACTACAAGTAATGATTAATATTTTCAAATAAACATTTGATTTCTTTGTTGGAAATGCAATTTGCATGAGATGGAAGGAGAATATTCACCTTTAGAGCCAAAAAATATCTATCTTCTTTTGCAACTACCTGGATGTGCCTTTGACCACTCATTTGTAAATATGTAATCTTCTTGGATAGCTACGTTTTCTCTTATGCATGACAAAGAAAAACCCTTCCTTGTAATAATGGCATTTGAACACCCAAAATGCATGGTGGATTGAGAAATCTTGCTTAGAGAGGGCCACTTTGGCCTTGCAAACCTGCAATATTTCTCCCATATGGAAAATGAAAAACATAAGATACTTTTACCTTTTTACTTTTTTGATCCAACATACTTTTTCCACATTTGATGTTTCATATTTCTAGCTTTTAGGGTTGCCACCAAATTTTTTCATGCATAAATACATTACTTTTCACTTTTCAGAGTTTTTGAAACATTCTAGTCCCTTTTACAAATTTGAACTTTTCTTTTTTTTTTGGGGGAAATTTGGGTTCCATTTACAATTTTTCAATTTTATTTTTCTTAAAAAAATATAGAACTCTGTAGTAGTTTTACAATTTGTAAATTGTAAAATTACTATTCATAAGTTACAGTTCCCCTAGAAAGTTCCCTTAAGGAAGTGGGAACTCCAAATACAATTTATAATTTGCATATTGCAATTCCCCTTAAGGGTTTGCATAAGGAAATAGGGACCCCAACTGCAATTTTCAATTTGTAAATTTGCTAATTGTAATTTGAAGTTGTAATTCCCTTCAAGAGTTATCTTAGGGAAATGGGAAATCTAAATACAATTTGAAATTTACAAATTTGTAAATTTTAATTCACATTTACAATTCACCTTAAAAGTTCCATTATGGAAATGGGAACTCCAATTATAATTTGCAATTTTTAAAAATGCAAAATTACAATTGGCCTTGAAAGTTCTCATTTGCACTAGGACCTCATGTTGACTAATGTTGACTGGTGGATTTGGGAGATCCAACTATTATTTACAATTTGCACATTTGAAAAATTGTAAAATTACATTCCTCAAAATCTCCTTGAAGCTCCTCTTGAGTTGACTTTCTCTATTTGCTTTAATTAGTGGGATTGGGAGAGTAGACCACATTTTAAAACATGAATTTTGAGGACTTGCATTTTGCAAGTTGCTTCTCCCATAGAAATATGGGACTTTGGGATCCTCATCTCCAATTTTTGAAACTTGCCATTTTTGAAACGTTTCTCCTAACTCTATCCCAACCTCATTTGGAAGAGCACCTTCTAGAAAGGCTTCTCAAAATCTACCCTCCTTAGCCATTATTTACTTCTCCATTTTATGATTCACATCTGGAAATAACTTTTCCTCTTTTTTGTTTGGATCCATGTTTCACTCAAAAGACTCAAAGCCTTCATTTTCACTTGATGGTAACACTTGTTGGGTCTTTTTTATGCCTTTTCAAGATTTAGATGTCAACTTCAAGTCCCTCATATAAAACTCATTCACATATTTTATGTAGTCATTGAAACATATTAATGCAAGCTCACATTTCCAATGTGCAAGATAGAAACTTGCAACTCTAATTCAAGATTTTATGATGTTAGGATCTAAGTAGAACATCTATTTGAAAAACAAGAGTTCTTAAAGAAAAAATAGGTGATTAGTGTCCAAATGAGGAGGATTACAATAAAATTCATAAATGGAAATGTATTTTTAGTATTATATATAATTATTACTATGTTCAAGAAGAAAAAGGTCAAGAAAAAAGGCCCATAAAATATTCAACCTATCAACAACATGTTCTTTACCTAGTTTTCTCCTTCGTGTTGACCATAGAAGGACGATACCACATAGCCTACAATTCCAAACGTAAGATAATATAAAATTTCAAGGAAATTATATAGGGATCCCCTATTGTATGGTTAGAAAACTCCCACCAGTGTAAGCATAAAGATGAAGATAGCAAGGGATATTAGTTGAGTTCTAGACCCTAGAACAACAACAAACAAAGACTTGTATAAAAGATATCAAAAGACATCTCCATGAATGTAATTCTATCTTGTCTCCTCTTTATCATTCATTAACTTTGGGAAAGTTTCATCCATTTAAATGGATATAAAAATTGGAATCACCCCCTCTATCTTCATGAAATCTAACTTCCTTATTCTCAACAAGAAACTTCCCTATATATATTTTGTTACTCTATGAAAATTAATTATTGATTAGAGATAATTTATTTAGGGGAACATTACCAAAATTCCCTTGATTATGAGGATATCCACCACAACTCCTGACATAATTAATATTGAATCATCTATAGGATGATCTATATCTAACCTTGAATCATCCCTATGGCCTGATTGCATTATCTTGGAATCCATCATTCTTGTTGACTAACTCTCCTTTAAGTTTAAACCAATAATATTTCTAACATCTTCTATCTCCTCATAGCTACCAACATTAGGTTACTACCATTTATGATCATCATCATCTATTTACATGTTCCATTTCTACATTTGGTGTAATAAATAACCTCTTTGTGTCTCATGCACATTAACAACTCCATTGTCCCTTTTCATTTTCAAAAGAATGTACTTGATCTCTTTCTAATTTCTCCATAGTGAAACAATGTGAATAATGGTCCTATTTATGATCCTTACTATGGTGAGATGAATGTCACTCATTTGTTCTAGGTAAAGGGGAATGTTAAGTCCCCCTTTCCCTGACCTTCTTATGGACAAGACTAAGTGACCTTTTCCTATTTTTTCTTTTCCCACCCATTCCTTTTCTTCTCTCTATAGGATCTAGAGATCCCTAAGCAAATTGTAATCTAGCCAATTACTAAATTATACCTCAGCTCCCTTTCTCCACCACATTCTTCCTTCACTTCCTTGTCAAATTGTAGTCAAGTTTAATATCTTCACCATCCCTTCCTTCCATGAGATCTAGAAACATAGCCACAATTTGAAATTCAACTTATTGTAAATTATATTTCCACTTCCCTTCTTGATGATCCTTTGTATTTCAAGATCTAGACATCCATAAACAAATTTTAATTTTTTAAATTTCAAATATCATGGTGCTTTCCCAATAGAAATACCTAGTGGAATTATTATGTCTCATTTACAATTTTCCCTCGGTCATAATTGAAAATTGATCTTAAATCTATGCCATCCTTCTATGCAAAGCAAAACTTTGACCTTTTTTATACATTATCTTCTTTCTACATGGTAGGTATTATGTGGCATTGTTAAGTGTATCCTCTTGTCAATGTAAGCACATACCTTTCTATATGTATCAATGTTCAACTCCCTTTAAAACATGATATTTATCAAATTGTTTGTTGAATATCCTTGGTGCCATGTAGGCTTAAGAACCTCCATGTAGGATGCTCACTCAAAGGTACTTTGAACACCTTCACCTTGTTCATTTGTTGCCTCCACATGGGCAATTAACATTGCCTTTCTCTTGTTTTTAAACTTTCTTTATGTTAATCATATTTTACTTTTCATGTGGTAGGCCATGTCTTTGATGGTATGAGACTGAGGATTTACTGTATGTACTTGCATTGGACCCCTCAAAATTTTGTTATAACTCTAGACACCCTTTTAAAATTTGTAAATAGAACTTGTTTCTCTCACCAACACCTTCACCATTTATCATGATTTTTATTTTACACCCTTTAAGCCTTTTAAAACACAAAAATATTAAATTTTAATTTGAAAATGAGACTTCACATGGTTTTTTACAATACGAACAAGAGAACAAGGTCTTTTGTGACTACAAAAATAGAGATTCGGATGATCCTACTAAACATAATAATGTTGGTTGGAGTAATAGTTAAATACATTAGGAATTAATATTTAAAAAGGGCAAAAATTATCTTGATGTAATTTTGGTCACTAATATTAGATCTCTCTTGGTGATGTATACCCCTTGTTTGTGTCCAAATAACCCTATATAAGACAATGCATGCCAATCATGACACACCACTAATAGGACACCTTAGATACTTCAAAACATATCAATAGATCAAGGAGATATTCTCATGGAAGGGTATCAAGGATGATGTCTTGCATCTTATTCATGAGTGTTTGACTTGTCATTATAACAAGACAGAGCATACATTCCCAACAACTTTATTACAACCTATGTCAATTCCATATCAAAAATTGTAAAGTATTTTGATGTATTTCATTATAGGTCTTATGAATGTCTAGGGGAGATATTTTATTTATGTGGTGGTTGATAGATTAATGAGGTATACACACTTCTTTGCTATTTTAGCCAACTACACAACATCTCAGGTGGTAGAGTTATTATTTCATGAGGTGCTCAGATTTCATGGGCTTCTGAAGACCATTATTAGTGATTGGGATAGCAAAAATTTTAGTATATTTTGCTAGTATATTTTTAAATTAATAGGTACATAATTGACATTGAGTACTAGCAACCACCCTCAAATGGATGGACGAACATAGATTGTGAATAAGTGGGTTGAGGGATATCTTTTTAACTATGTTTCAAGGCAACAGAAGGCATGGATTAGATGGTTGTATCTTGGAGATAATTGTTATAATACTACATACCATATATCTATTGGAATGATTCCTTTTCAAGCTTTATATGGATATGATGCATTATATTTTGTGGATTTGGTGTTTGATCATAGTAAAGTGCCTAGAGATCATGATTGGCTATAGGATAATTAGGATATCCTTAAGGTAGTTAAGGATTACATTCACGATGCATAGAATCAACAAAATATGTGTGTGGATTAACATACGTTTGAGAGATATTTTGAGGTTGGTGATATGGGTTTCTTGTGCCTACAGCCTTATAGATAGCATACACTTAAGATGTGTAGTGTAAAAAGACTTAAGCCTCATTTTTATGGTTTATATAAGGTTTTGAGGAGGATTGGAGAGGTAGAATATGAGCTTGAGTAACCTATTGAGAGTAAGATGCATGATGTCTTTCATGTATCTTGCCTTAAGAGGCTGATTGGTTAGCATTGTATTTCTTCTCTAGAGTTTCCACCCTTGCATGAGGAGGGTGGATTGATATTGATTCCTACTGAGTTTTTGGACATGAGAGATAGGAGGTTGAGTAGAGTGATCTATGAGAATTTGGTTCATTGGTAGGATTTGCCTTTAAAGGATTCCACTTGGGAAGGTGAGATGATTCATCGACATCTAGATTTGTAATTTCTTTTGGACAAGAAATCCTAGGAGGGGAGGACTGTAATGTCCCCTCTTTCCTAAGAGATCACTTAGTAGATTGGATTTGCTTAGTGTAGCATTCTTGTAGGTTAATTAAGGCAATTACGGGATGATTTAATAGTCATATCAAAGTTTTGTACCTTAGAGAGGTTATTTTTTATGAGTGACATAATGAGTTTTTATAATGTTTTATTATAAATTTATCTTTTGGGAAAAATTAGAAAAATGATAAAAAGTGACTTTATAAAGGGAAAAGAAAAAAAAGAAAATATTATTTCCCAAAAGTGGGATGCCACCCTCATGGAGTTAAAAAAATTAATAAAAATTATTTTAGTGGAGCGTTTAGGTTCCAAGTTGCACAATGAGTTTTTATAAAATACTCGATCCTCTCATATGCTCACTATGTGATTTTATGATATTGGATATTTATTCAATTCTCTGCTGGTATGATTATGCCTAGCCTATTCTAAAGACCAAAACCTTCAAAATTTAGTGGGTTGGATGAAAACCCAACTCCACCATAAGAAAGGAATCCATAGAGGGTTCTTTTTATTGATCGTATAGTTGTGGATTTGAATTGAAAGTATCTAAGGAAGAGTCATTTATTATAGGTTATCACTGATATCAACTCTCCATTGCTAAGTGTTAGTGTTTGAATCCTTAATTTAGAGTTTTATAACATTTTTGGGTGGCTAAAACAGCTAATAACATTATTCTAAAGTGGCACGATCAAGTCTGGTGATTATTAAAGGCTTTTGGAAGTGGATTAAGGTTTTTTATCAACTCAAAATTAATTTATATGAATTTTGGGTACTATGGGTATTGCCTATTTAGAAGGACTTCATCATTTTGCACCTAGGGTTTGAAAAGGAAAGTGTAGATCAGAATTTAATTATGTTATTGAAACTTTTTTCAAGGTTCTATTGCATATTTTATCTTTTTGGAGGAAGCCATACTTTCCACCTTGGAAAGTCACCTTCATCCTTGTTCACATAGTGCCATATTCCATATTTTTGGTCTAAGACTTCATTTTCAAATCCCAATATGACTATATTATGCTTAAGTATAATATTTTATACTTTCCATTATAATATTCAGTTCTAATATAAATTAGATCAAATATTTATATTATATATCCTCATCTATTTGGAGAAATAATAATCATATTTAATAGTAGATTGCTAAGTTATTATTATACATTATTTATACAGAATTATGTTTTAAAAAATCATCTAAAAACATACACAAACACGAGTTAAACCCAAATCAAACACTCATAAAATTAGAATTCTTCGGTTGTATACCAAGTGTTTGACAAAATGCCAAACCATCAAAATTGAAAATTAAGGCACTGATTGACAAGGGGTTCTTAAACTTTTCATATATTTTATATTCATTATGTTGTGAATTTTATTTAATTTGAAATCAAAATTAAAATCCATGACTCATTAATGTGGAAGTCACCATCATTTTCCACATGGCTAGATAAAATTTTCTCCATTACTATGGCAAGTTAATGATACCCTATGTGCCATAAACATCTTTGGTTATTAATATTTTCACATGGTTATTATGGTTATCATGCCTTATATATTCCTATTTATTAGTTTTATTTCATTGTTAATTTTTTTTTACATGCCTTCACATCTGATAAAACATTTAATCTTGTGTTAATGGAGTAATGGAACATTAAACCCAAAAATGTCTCACTACCTTTTCACATTCCTCCTTCCCCAAACTAGATGGAACCTATATGAAATTTATTTTCCACATAATGTTACATAGAGAAATTTTAATCAAAATAGTGAAGGGATGAAAGTGTTAAAGTAGATATATTCCTTATAACTGAACCCACAACAATGTTTTATTTTGTTTTCACATGGTTGTTATTGTTATTGTGCCTCATTTTTCCTAGTTTTTCCCCCATCCTTGTGCCATTTTTTGTTCGGGTTTTTAGGTTTTCTTCCTTTAATGTGGTGATTTAATACCACCCTGATCACTATTAGTAGATGTCTCTCCCTATCTGTTCTTACACCTCCTCCAAAGTGATGACCAATTTTGAGTTAGATGATAATGAAAGTTGTGGGAATGATATAACTTTAAATGTTATTGTTTTTGTACCAAATAATATAATTTTATAAATTATATGGACATTTTCAAAGACACGTGTCTCATTAATATGCGAGGAGGTTCTATGTTGGATGGATGAAATGTTATGCACAACTGAACCCACATCATTGGCATCTTTTCATTCCAATTTGACTCTAAATTTATTGGTATTTTAATGGAAAACATGGATGTTTTTTGAATTTCATGTCACATGTGTCTCATATCTTTGTGTATTTAATTTAAATCAAGTTATTGTGGGATTTATATTCATTGATGTTTCCCTACACAACATGGCTTGGAAGACATACCATTTACTAGTATCTAGATGGAATCCCTGTTTACCTTCACATGCTAGTAATTTTTATTGTCTTTGTATCAAAATCATTGTTTCCATTAACAAAATAATTATGAGTAGGGGAAGGGGACTAGTAGATGGGACCCCTAACATTGGGTCTCACATCTTTCATAACATAAACCAGTTCATGCACTAAAAATTTAGATTAAGATTGCTTAACATTTTTAAATAGGTTGTTTGAGAAGTAAATATTCAATCTTATAGACACACATGTCTTTCAACATGACCTTTCATTTTATATTAATGCTCTATATTTATTTAGATTTGTGTCTTACTTTTCAATCTTATAAGCCAATGATAAACTAATTTTTTTGTTTAAAAAATAATTTTAATCAAAATTTTAAATCAAGGGGCTTATGTTTGCATTAGTAGGGGTGCCTAATTTATTGGATTAAAGAGGGATAAGAAAACCCTACCCTAACTTCCCCAGTCATTATTCCTAACTCATAAAAATCACACAACATAAAATTATAAAAAAATTAGTTCAATACAAAAATAATTACATTCCCTGATATGTGAATGATAACATTGATTTTGATATAAATACAATAACTCTTAATACTATGTGAAGAGTAATCTAAATTTTGATGCAAAGTTAATAAATTTTACTTTTATATGAATGAAATCCTTTAGGACTTCCATCCACATACAATGAAATGTTAAGTCTTACATGCACATAACGATTAGGTTGAATTCAAATCCAATAACATTTAGTGGTATGTGAATAAAAAACATCTAGTACATCAATTAAAATACCGATCAAGTGTGATGAAAACATGGGCTCAGGTGTGGGAAATGTTTCATCCCTCTAAACTGGTTATCAAGTTGAAGATGGTGGGCATGGCAGCATTAAGACACCAATATAATGAAAAAATGGTTAGGAATTACATTTTAAGGTTTTCAAATGTATTGTTGAGAACATTTTCTTGTTAATTAGAAGGAACAATCAAAATCACCCTATAATAAAAGAATTTGTAAAGAATATCAATATAATAGGGTGACTTTGATATGTCAGCATTTGCGTTTTTCAAATGGGTAAGCATACAGCGATGGCCATTCAAAATGTTTGGTGCTCATTGGCATTTTTTTAAATGAATATGGTTCAGTTGTCTCCTCAAATCTCATTCGTTCAGCCTGCTCCCATGATATATTTACTCTTCTATTAATTAACACATTTAACAATTTTTGATTGTTGTCTTGTTGTAATAGAGGCGCAAGAAGTAAATAAATATCATCTTAAGATGGGTAGCTAGCGATAGAGTGCAGCCTGTTTTCAGTAAGGGAGCTGAAGCTGCATGTATCGTAGGAATATCCATCTTAAGCTCGTTTATACCATTCCATTGATTTAAGAATAGAAGGGTTACTGCCAGGGAGAGTGGGGCAGAACCTCCAAGCTCGCTGGTACTCGGAATGCTTCCTTATGTTTCCCTTCATCTGCATGAAAAATACGAGCGGGGTAGTGACCTGCTCATGCTTCAAGCCTTTATGGATGAACAATATGTTCTCGATGCGTATATAAACTGGTAATTTATTAGTTATACTGAATTTAATGAAAGAAAGTTGGTTTTTTGTGGAGGTTCACCTCAATACGCCAAGGTCCCATAGTTTGGAAGTGATCTTATTTTATCATTAAATTTACCACAGTTTTCAACACAAAAGAGAATGCAAATTCCATGTGATAATAGCTATTTTTTTTTAAAAAAAAAATTAAAAAGACATGTTCTATATATTTTTATTTTTAAATAAAAAATATAGACATTTAAATGGAAAACTTCAGTTTACCAATGATCTCTTCTATTTCTAAATAGTCTTTTTGAGTTTCACAATAGATATACACTCAATATATCTAGTCTATATTATTAATTCAAAAAAAACTAAAAAATATATATATATATTAAAACTTTCTTTTATCATTTATATTTTTAAAACATAACAAATATATACAGCTTATACACACAATCCCCACCACCCCCTTAATTTTTAAAAAATAAATAAAAAAATAAATAATTTAAAAATATGAAACCTCATAATTAGGTACATTACAAATAAATAAGCATTTTTTACTTTAGGTAATTAGTACTTGGGTGTGGCTCTAAGCACGTTGCACTTAGGCCTTTGGTACATTAAGTTTAAATTTTGTTAAATTTGGTTTACTTTGTATTTATGTCTTTTTTTCTTACTAGAATGATAATTTTAATATATTCTTATTTTATTTTGGGAGATGGGGATGGGCAGTATTGGAACAATATTTTTTATGTATTATTATTTTTAAATATATAGTATATATTAAAGATATTTGGATGTATTTTAGTTTATTTATTTATTTTTTAGGGGAGCAGAGGCGATAGGAAAAAGAGGTATTGGAACGATATTTTTAACATATTATTTTTAAATATATATTAAAGATATTTAGATATCTTTTAGTTTATTTTTTTTTATAAAATTTAGTTTAATTGGTCTTATTTGTTGTGTATTAAAGTAATAATTTATATACATACATACATACATACATACATACAATTTGATTTAATTCTTTGTTAAATTTGGTTTAGATTATTTTTCAAAAAAAAATTATTAGTGTGATACTTTTCATATATTTTAATTTTTACATATAAAATATATGTACATTAAAGATATTTAAATACAATTTCATTTACATCTTAAATATAATTTCATTTACATCTTATAAATTTTAGTTTGGTTTATATTAATATTTTATTCATACATTAAAATGATATTTCCCACTTATCGTGAGTTTGAGATGCAAAATATATATGGACCCAATAAAAAAAGACACTAACAAATACATAATAACTTAAATATAATTTGGAATAACATACTATGTTTTTTAAAGATCCAATTTAAATAAATATGTGTCTTCAAATATATTTACAACTCACATGTAATAAACTTTATCCATGTCTCTATATATATGCTTATGCCTCTCATACTCCATTGCTTCCCTACTACATTTTGCTTTGCTTAATACTAACACATTGATTCAACATTCATCCTTATTAGTAAACATTATGGAGATAAAGGTATTCACAATATAACAATATATATGCACAATGCATATATCTCGAATATATTATATACAAATGAAAACAAGTACAAAAAAGAGTTCATTACTAATATATTTATTGAATTGAATATTCATAATTAAATTATTGAGATGTGCATGGAAAGCTTCTAAGATGTTCCTACCATGTTGCCATCACAAATCTGTATCATCAATGAAGTTTAATAGGAATGGAGAGGAGAGCTCTTTTCTCAAAAAAATTCATTAAAAGATTTGCTACGATTGGAGAAAAGAGGAAGCCCATCACCATTCCCTCTATCTTTTCATAAATGACCCCTTTGAAATTGAAGAATGTAAACCATAGATATAGAGGATCCAATTTAATTGTTTCCTCATTAGTACAAGATTGTATCACTTCAATAACATCCCTAATTGAAACCTTGGTGTAGAGGGATACTATGTAGAAGCTAACTAATACTTCTTGATTATTCATTATTTTATCCTTGATGAAGTTGAAAAAATCTATATACTCATATATAAAAGAAAAGGTTTTTCCTACTAAAGGTTTTAACTTTAAAGCTAAAAATGTAGCAAGATTATAAGTGGGAGAATCAACGGTATCGGCTATTGATCTAAGAGCAACATCTATTTTATAAATTTTTTGGGCACCATAAAGTCTAAAAGTTATGTCTTCATTGGAAATAATTTTTTCTTTACCATATGTATTAAAGAAGACTTTTTAATTATCTTCAAAATCTTTCTAAAAATTCTTGAAATAAGATTAAACAAAATCTTACAATAACTCCCACTCTTATTTAAATGATCTTCCATTTTTATTTCATTATTTATTGTATTCATTTCCACCATGACATTCCCCTTATCTACTTTGACAATTAAAATATTCCTATTCTCATTTAAAAACTGGAGAGATCTCCATTCCCCTAATCAACATTTAAATGATATTTGCTTGTTTTCTTGCATATAAAAAATATATAATTAAACATTTAAATAAAATTTGATTTAAATATGTTTTTCATTTTTACATATAAGTTATATACATTAAAGACATTCGAATAAAATTTGGTTTATATTTTATAAAATAGACAAGCACATACCTAAGCATAAGTTTTAACACACAAGATTTTGAGATAAACACGTGTCTTCCAATCCAACCGCAAGTCACACACGTACTACACTTTCTCCGTCGGTTTATATACGTACTTACCCCTCCCATGCTACACCCTATTTCCTTTTGCTCTGCTTAAATCCAACCCATCGACTCAACAGTAAACATGGTGGATGTAGAGGCATTCAGGAAGGCTCAGATATGCCTACTTACCAAAAATATTGGATATAATGTCGAAACCAAATTTTCTAATTTTCCTAGAGGTGCCTACTTCAAGACCATGGGCGACGATCTAATGGACAACGGAATTCTCAACATGGAAAGATGATGAGATCCATTTTCCATTCGCAGGTGTACAGAAATCATTTGATTCCTAAGACGAAAGTAGTGGTGAAGCACGCACTAATGCCAGCTACAGATGGCACAATTGTGGTTCTGAAATTGACTTTGAAGAGGTGGAACTGTATGCAGTAGCTAAAGCATTTGAGTACGTTGTGGGCGCACCCATCCTTTGCTTTAAATTCCCTTCAACTACGTGACTGCGGCAAGGATGTTGGTAATGGGTAACGAAGCGAAGCTTAATCCCAGGAGAGATAATTAACATGGGTAATTGGATTTCTTCCTATCTCTATAGGTACGGTTAATTCACAAAATATTTTAAAAGTATTGTTTTATTAATATATTATACATATTTTATTGTATTAAAATTAAGAAATATTTTCAAATAATATTATTGAAAATATTTAATTATTTTATAAAAAAATTTAAGATAATTTGAAAATTATTAAAATTATATATTTTATTAAAAATTTGATTGGTTAAATAAATATTAATTAATTGAAAGTGAAATTTATTATAACCTGCCGTAAGAGGTATTAATAGGAAGAAATATGAAGGAATAATATATAAAGAATATTGTTAAAGCTTTAAAATATAAACTATAAACACTCTGAGATTTCAATTAATAATAACAATTTCAATTAGTAATGAGTGGACGGTGATATTTGTTATGATAAATTTTTTTTGAAAAATTGTTCAAGATAAAAAGTTATTTAATTAATATTATTTTCAATTGAATTGTTTAATTATTTTAATTATTAAATTAAATTACATTTTTTAATATTTTTATATGTTAATATTTTATTTTAGTTTTTTATTTTAAAGTATTTTGTTTGATTTTCTTAAATGGTGATCTCTATTATGATAATTTTTATTACAAAATTGTTTAAGATAAAAATTTATTTAATTAATGTTATTTTCAATTGAATTGTTTAATTATTTTAATTATTTAATTAAATTGTACTTTTTAGTATTTTTAAATGTTAATATTTTATTTTTATTTTTTGAGTTTGAAATATTTTATTTTATTTTCTTGTACAGTGATCCTTGTTATGATATTTTTTCTTATAAAATTGTTTCAGATAAAAAATCATTTAATTATTATTATTTTTAATGAGTTATCTAATTACTTTAGTTATTTAATTAAATTATATGTTTTAATCTTTTAATGTGTTTAAGATTTTAATGAATCCAAAAATTATTAAGACATTAAAATTATCAATAGACCAAGATCTTGAAATAATACTCAGAATTGATTCGTATTGAATGACTTGTCATAATTACAAACCCAAACTATGCTTAAATAAGCCTCAACTCAGAACTTAGAGTTGATATGAAAAAAATTAAAAAAACTAAAACCTAAAAGAAAAGTCTATTTTAACAGCGTCTATTTATAGTAAGCTTGCATTTAAGCATGCACAACACTAAAAATATTTTGAAATATCCTAAATGCTGAAATTAGCCAATCAGATGAAATTCAACTGAAGTTGACATCCTATTCAAAAAAATACAATTTCTTAAAATTAAATATTCTTGAAAAATCATTAAAAATTAATTTTAGATCTTCAGATGATCATGCATGGCCTCCAAAAACTATCAAAATCAATTTTTTTATACGATCATTTTGGCACGTGGAAGAGCTCGAATGAAGTTACGGGTCAAAAGTTATGACCTCGAGAAGGTGGGTCTATTTTTTTTTTTTGCATCATTCTCTAGTTGAAAACAACTCATCCCCTATGAGTTTGTCTAATTATACTGCTGCCATTTGTCTTTATCTATTTTCTTCAGTGCCTATTATATAATCTAAGTATTGTCTTCTTGTTGCAATCCTTTAATTTTAATAAATTTATTAGACTCAAAATAACCATTTAAAATAATTTCTATATTTTCTTGTTAATTTATATTTTAAATTAATTAGATCTTACATTATATAAATTGAAATCTTTTGAAGAACAACTGAGTTAAATCTTTTGTTTCATAAGAGATCTATTTTCTTTTCCAAGAAGTCAATTTATTATGGAACGATTTGGCCAAAATTAGTTTTTCAACCACCTTCAAAGAAAGGGAACTCTGAGTATCTATTAGAAAGAGAACCCAAGAAAATCATAATTTACATAATATTAATTTGTCTACTACGTGAACTTTAAACCTCATCCATAATTAAAAACACAAACACTAATTTAGATTTACAAAAACAATAGGTACAATTATAACACCGATTTTAAGAAACTGAAAAAATGAATCACTTAAAAAAATAAGATATTTTATACAATCACATTTGGAAATATAACAAAATTTAAAAAAATAGAAAAATATTAAATTTAATAAAATCAAGTAATTAAAAAATATTAATGAATTTAGTAAAATTTAGGATATTTTAAAAAATAACTAATCATATTTAGGAAATTGTAAAAAAATTTAAAATAGGATAATTTAGGTAAATTATTTTATTTCAAAATAGCAATTTAAAATGATTAATATATTTTGAAAAAAACCTAAAATTTAATAAATTGATATTAATTATAAAGAAATAGGAAATAAACATAAAAAATAATTCAAACAATTAGAAAATTTAGATTTTTTTAAAAGTAAAAATTTACTATCATTAATAAATTTTAGTAATTATTTGGAAAGTTAGGAAATTTAAAAATTTGTAAATAATAAGCAATTAAAGAAAATTAAAAAATTATTGAGATATATGAAAATGAGGAAATATATTGATTATTTTTTTAAATTATAAAAAATAGTTAATTTAGGTAGATGAAAAATTTATATCAAATTGAAAATTAAGAAATTTATGAAAAATTTGAAAATAATTAATAAAATTGAGAAAAATAGGAATTATGTTAAAATAGTAAAAATAATAAAATAAAATATTTTGGAAAAACATTAAATTTAAAAAATTAAGGAAAAAATGATCCAATAAAATTTTGAAATTAGAAAATTTAATAAAATTAAGGAATTTATAAAAATTAATAATTTTTTTTTTAAAGCATTGAAAAATAAAGTAAATTTAATTATTGAATTGAAATTTAGAATAAATTTAAATAAAAATTAAAAATGATCATAATTGTAAGATATTAAAAAAAATTATAAAGAATGATGAAAATTTAAAATTTTGTATCGTGAATGGTTTTTGGTTTAATTGTTGAAGTTGCTTAGCCTACAAAGAACTCACCACACATATTAATTCTTATTGCTAGCAAAATTTAACACATGAAAAAAGATGAGATTGAAATCGTGCCCAAGGCAACTTTGGTAGAATGAATACCCATCAATCCTTAACTATTAACTAAAAATCATTCCATTAAACAATAATTCATCAAAAAATTAAAAAAATATTATATCATAATTTTTTTTTAAATTTCTATTTTTTTTAAATTTAATAATTTTATTAAAATTTTAAACTATTAAATATTTTTTTATATAAATAATTTTTTTTTAAAAATAATTGACAATGTAAAATTATATTAATATATTCTTAATATTTTTAAGAATAATTTGTATGTACATCTTCATTGGTCTCCTTATCATCAACCTCACCATCCAAAAATTAAATTCGATTATTAAACCTATCTATTATAAATTTATTTAATTATTATATTTTTTAATAATTTATTTAAAATTTAATCTTATAATTATCGAATTTAATTCTTAATCTCGTCCATATGGCCCATATAATTTTTATTAACCTGCATCTTCCAACCGACAAAAACATTATAATACATGCCACGTAAATAATTCATATTCAACCCTCATATCGATACATGGATGATTTACCGGCCTACCTTCACAATTCAATTCTATGGGATATTAAGCATCAATATCATCCTAACCCCTCTCTACCGACAATACCTATTACGAACGGGTTTTTCTTGGACACGATAAAGATTAATAAATGAAGTCATGTTTGGACACTGAGCCACATTTTTAAAATTAATTCTATAGGAAAAGAAATGAAAAATAAATAAATTGATACAAGTTTATTTATTTGTTTATATTTTTAAATTTTTATTAATATATTTTTGAAATTTGTATAAGGAGAAAATTTAAATGGTGAAAAGAAATGAAAATAAAAAATTTAATCAAAATTTATAAATTTGTTAAAAAATATGGATGATAAAGATTATGTAGAAGATGTTTGGTGATCTATTGAATGAGATTAACAAATTTATTTATATTTAAATATTTTTAGTCCATGTTTTACAAGGAATTATAGGAATTATTTGAACAAATATATTTTTTACTTTAACTAATCAAAATTTTCTAAAAAATATAATATCTTATGATGTTTATGTTTAACATCAAATATTATAGAATATTCTAATAATATTAATATTATAAGTAAAAATTCATTTAAAAACTGACACGTTATAATATACTACCAAAAAAAACTTCATTCAGACATAAAAATTGGTAAAGAAAACTCTTAAAATTAATTGCTAGCTAAAACAAATATGTAATATAATTTTAATGAATAAAAAAAATCTTGTAACTTAGACATGTGTACATGCATTTATAAATTTATTTAACTAAAAGACTAAAAAACAAGCATACATCATTTCCCACACTTCAAATAACTTTTTTTTTAGCCAATAAAAATTTAGAATACATATTATTAATTTATAAATGTATGATTAAAAATTAAGAATATAACAATTAGTAAAATGTAATCCAATACTATTTATCAACATAAGACCCACGGTTAACATCAACCACATTTGATTGTAGCTTAACTATCTAATAGATAAAATTGCTAGCTAACTATCTACCCACAAGACAACTATAGTAAAAATATGCATGCAACACTTTTAAAAATATGTTTGGCATTTTATTATATAATTATGTCCACTTCACATACTAGTTTCATTTAAATCTTGTCATTTAGTATTTATCCTCTTGAATTTTGTAGGATATATATGTAACACAAGGAAAATATTATATTTCTATGAATTAATACTCTATGCATATTAGGTTTAATGTTAGAAAACATAATATTCATTTTTAATAATTAATTTTATTATACTACCTCTTTAATTATTTATTCAATATAGGGATGAAAAAACATGAAAACTCGAGCAAATTTTTATATCCCTAAAAATACTACTAAAAGTGTGTTTATGTTATCAATGACTACCAAATCCACCAAATTAAATACATGATAATATCATAATATTTTTATTGAATCATCTAATATAGTATTTACTATCACACTTTATTTTTATTATAATTTTATATATAAAATCAATTTTAAATAATTTATTTTAAATAGTTTTTAAATAAATAATTTTTTATTATATAAATTTTTATTGCATAAAAATAAATATTAAAATAATGCTGGTAAATGATGTCATATTGAAGGGATGGATGGTTTGAAGAAAAAGGTGAAAGATAAATTTGGATATAAAATATTAGTGTTCAATTACATTTAATTTTATAATAGATGAATCATCTTAAACATGTAATTGAATTTAATTAACTAAAAATGTGTGTATAATTAAGATCATTATGTTATATAATTTTTAATATATAAATATAAATAATTTTATTGTAATTATATTGAAATACATTTCATTTAAAATCAATATTATAATGTAATTGAATGGAGATAATAAAAC
This sequence comes from Torreya grandis, assembly GCA_037957365.1. NCBI lineage: Eukaryota > Viridiplantae > Streptophyta > Pinopsida > Cupressales > Taxaceae > Torreya > Torreya grandis. The sequence goes on from JARHVA010001205.1 coordinate 113,298, forward strand.
TCATTACTTTTATAAGTAAATAAATTTTAATTATAAAAAATTACATTCATCAATTACATTCAATTATATAGGATAATGAATTAAATCGATATAATATTTATTAAATATATATTTTTATAAAATATTCTACATATAATTATATTTTAAAATATATTTAATATCACATATAATTAAAAACATTTAAAAATATAAATATAAGTTTAAATTAAATTTAAAAAATTATTAAAAATAAAACTTAATATCATAAATATATATGAAATGAATAAACTATCAGATTGAACATTCATAGTCATGAATTGAATTCAGCATCACTAATATATAACTTCAAATATTTAATGGATATGGTAGTGAATATGAATTGATGATGCGTTAAATAATAATTACTTTAAAATAATTAAATAATGTTTAATTCATTTAATTTTTATAATATAAATAATAAAAATTGAAATATTAATAAAAATAAATTAAAATACAAAATTAGTATATCAAATTTATATAATATATATATATATATATATATATATATATATATATATATATATATATATATATATATATATATATATATATATATATAATGTTTTATTTTTTTCTTTGTCATACATAATTGTAAACATCTTCAAAATTTTATTTTAAAAAAAAATACACTTCTTTGAGTTAAAAATAACATATGTTATGACCCCGCCTCGAGAAACATTTTGGTGTTATTGGCATGCTAACCTTGTAGTATCATCTTAGCTTAATTAGCATTATGACTACACAGTATAGTTGATTACTTTGTTTTGGGATACTGTGATATTGATTATAATGTATTATACATTAGATGTATATGCCTACTACAATTATGATATATTATTTTATTTTATTTATATCATATGTTATTACTATGTATGTATATTTATGGAGCGAGAACTACTGATGTTATGTTTGATGTATGCAGGAACAAATTGAGTGATCTAGGCTCGTTGGTGCACTTTGGTCATTGTAAAAATAAGGAAAGTTTATGAGTAGTCTGATTGGTACTGATAGATAAAAAAATAACATAACATAACTTAAAAGCATTATTAGTATTGAGTCTTTTGATTTGGGTGACTTTGTCCTTATTGTCTCCTTACCACTATGCGATTGACCGCTTGTGTCATTGGTTTACATTTTATTCATGTTTAATGAGTTACAGTATCATTAATCATCCCTATTCATGTCATGTGCTCGAGTGTCAATTTCCATGTCTGAGATTATGTTTTGAATCTCATTTGCATTATTGGTTTTAAACTTCTATTTCTCCCTCATTATATTTTACTATGTAGTCTTTGGTGTAAGCCATTATGTCTTAACATTGAAGGATTCCCTATTTGGGAGATTAGACCATGACTTAGACCCCCATAATTTTATAATAAATATGAATACATTTTGTTTTAGAATAATTTGGTTCATTGACTCTCTTGGATTATAATGAGTTTGTTTCACTTAATGAAACAAGGGATTTTTGTTACTGTGTCTTAGCCTGTTTGTCTTCTTATAAAGAAATACATACGTACGTACGTACGTACGTACATACGTACGTACGTACGTACGTACATACGTACGTACGTACATACATACATACATATATTTCCTTGGTTTACGATAGTTTTGGTGTAATGATAATCAAGTTTGATTTGATCTTTTATTGAGCTAACATATGTTGTCAATTTGGTTCATTGAATTCTTAGCATATCATTGATATATATAATTTATTTAAAAAATCTAAGTTTGGTATGGCACATATGGGATGTGACTTGGCATTGTCATGATTAGTTTTTTTAAGTTAGCTTGTTTTTTCTCTCTTGATACTTGGTGACTTGGTGGTTTTTGGGAAAAAGGCTCGGTTAGACTCCTGAAGCTTGGAAAAAGACATATTAATGGGGGGTTGTTGAAATTTCTCCCTCCTTCCATGCATCATCTCCTAGGAAAAAATCCTAGATTGGAACCCATACTAGTAGTATGGGTAAGAATTGGGGGTTTTTAGAAAGAATTTGTCATTGATTTAAATAGTTGTGGCCTTCTACTTAGGATAGCATATGAGTTGGACTGAAAGAGCCTGAATGTGGACTATAGATAAAATCCATGAGTCTTCTTGTACATGTTTGGAGATGGCAACAACTAGGGATAAAATAATCCCAATAAACAACTCGACCCTCTTCTAAGCTTGTAAATTTTGCACATAACTAAAGTCTTAATATTATAAAAGGTACAAGGATACTTTTGCTAAGTATGTTTTTGTTTTTGAACTTAATTCAAACTAAATAAATCCATAAGCATATATAAGTGAATCGATTCATATTAGTCTTACCCTATTATAATGTTTTGATAATAATGATGATAATTATCTAGTAGGTAAAGTTGCCTAAATGAGCATATTTTTTTTTGGAGAAATTATTATATGAAATAGCCATCGGGATGGAGGATATTCCCTATATGGGTTAATAAAAAAACCCTATTAAGCAGGGTTTTGTAGAATACCCAAGCTTTGTGAACCACCCTATATTTTTATAAAACATGGCTGTAGAATAATTTGGCCCAAAAATTAATTTTTAGATTGGCTAGGTAAAATGAATGCTTGAAATTTTAGCCAAACCTATTTGGGATAAAAATGTATATCATAGGTGTTTTTAATTTTACTAAAATATAGTCCAATTTTATGGACACATTGCACCCTCTAGATGTTTGTATCCCTATTTGACATGGCAAAAATTTATCTACTAAATCTCTCACTACTATTGGAATCAGTTGGGTTGATTTCATATTCGACAATGATTTTAATGTTGAGTGGCTGTTGATTATATAAAAATTAATTATACATTCTTAAATAAGTATGAAACTAATAACCTCCTTTGATTTAACAAAGCATGTTGTTAGGGCCATATCAATATGTTTCCAATTTTGGCCCGAGGGGTGAATTATGTGAACATATATGCCTTATTTGTTTTAGGGAATGTTCTTTATAATGCCTTAAGACCATATGATAATGGTGTAAATCTGTCAAACATATTATCTCTCAAAATCAAGTTGAATGTGTATAATTTGGGGTTTGTTAATGGTTGAGCTTAGCCTCATTCTCCTTTGGATTGCTTCTCATAAATCATATTGACCTTGGAATATAATGTGAAAATTGTCAACATTTTAAGTTTTAATTGCTTGCGGATGAGTTGTTTTATGTATTGTTAATAGTCATAAATATCCACATTAGTAAGTGGTAAACTTTACCTTCTTGGCTTGACTATATTTCATGATGTATGAAACCCAATATCTTTATTTGATTCTATAGTAGCTAGTTTACTTGTTAAATTCTTGAGTTGGTTATCGATTAAGAAAATTTGAGGAATCATGGGATTTATAGCCAACCAAATTTAGCTAGACATTTCAAATAATTGAGGCTCTATAAAATGAACTCAGATTTACCTCTAAATCCATTTTATTGAGTTTGAGGCTAATAAGCTGAGAAGAACTCTTATGATCCCTTGGATGAATGTTTTTTTCTTGTCTTGTGTGTACCTTGAGTGTTGTGCAAACTGTTAATTCCTGTAGTGTTGGTTAGTGTGCTAGACTTGGTATTTATTATCTGTTGTTAGTGTTATTAAATATTTGGCTATTGAGTAGAGTACTATGGTTTGTGTCACCTATATGCTCATATCATCTAGTAAAACCCATACGCCTAATTCTGCTATCGAGCTGATGGTTAGGGTGGTCAAGGCCACTAATAGAAGGGATCATCAGGATTTACCTTAGAGTTTTGGCACTTTATAAATCATTTACTTCTCACCTATGGAGTGAATTTTTGTACCTATAGCTGATGGATCCAATATATTATTATGTTGTATATTTGTTGTTGATCATAATGGTTTCATAATGAAAATAATTCATATGACATTGGATATTTGTGATATGGTGATATGACATTGTTATGGTTTTGGTTCCATAATGTTATTATTATTTAACTCTATCTTGGATTATGGTGATATGACATTGTTATATTATTGATATGAAGGCATATAAATGCATACTACATATGGGTAGCATCACAATGCACAGGAATCAAACATCTATTGACTCACTTATTTAATTTTTATTTTCATATTTATTGAATGGCTGTGATATGGTTCTTTTTTAATTCATAATGAAATTCAATGATTTTTATTACTATTTTTAGTTAAAGATAGATGATTCATTTGAGCAATAAGTACTCTTCTAAATGTTATATATTTAGTATTTAGTGTACGATAGTAAAATTATACAATGTTACTCTTGTTTACATTTGGACATAAAAGGTATATTAGTTGAGATATTTAATAAAATTAAGTTTCAAAGTTCCTAATTACTTTGAATAAAATCGTACGTTTCTATGAAAACTATAAAAAGATTATGGTAGTATGAAGAACGCTATAGATTGGTTTTGAATGGAAATTGATAGTATTGCTAAGTTATTGATTTCAGCTTGAATTTCTCTCTTTTTTTTTTAAAGAATGAAGAGTTGGTCTCAGTAAGATGGAGTTTCTTGTTAAAACCATAATTTCAGGTTACTGGATCACAAAAGAATGTGTAGGTTGTATTATGATTTACAATAACATATCAATTATTAAGTTATCACGTTGAATTAATAAAAATAGTATTATCTTCTTATTATGATTTTAATATTTCAATAAGGAAAACTAAGGAATTATGGACTTAACATTACTACTGGAAAACTTGCAATTAAACATGTTTGAAAATTTGTGAGTTACTAGAATAATATATGTATCATCAAGATTTATGCCTTCATGTATAATGTAGATAGTAAAGAGATTTTATATAGTTGTAGCTATAGTTGTCCTACACTCTTCAAGTGACTTTATTTCATCCTCTTTTGATCCTAATGGATATGTCACATCATTGAAACCATTTTTGTAAAACCTTTACAACCTTGGATGTTGAGTTCAGTGTATGAATAAACTTTATTGATGGGTGACTTTATTAAATCAAGTCATTGGACTTTCATATATAATTGAGTTGTTAATATCTCTTTAAATGAGTTAGACTTGATGATTAAAATCATTTATTAACCTAATCTCATCAATATAAGTACTTATGAGATACAAATAGAATATTTGTAATTGTTATACTCTGTTAGAGTTAGGAAAGTTTCTACATTCGTATTAATCCTGTTGAAATTAATAGTTATCTATTTAAGTTGCACTCCTTGCTTGGGTTATACATATTTATTAGATGGTGATCACACCTAATGATACTGGTTTGATTAATATAAATTTCATGGTATATAAAACAAATAAACTCTATATGGAAAGAATTATGTTGGTTATGATGTATGTTTCTATTTAGTACACCTACGTATATATGGCAAGCCTTGGCATATGGTGTCCATAATTAAAAACTAGATGCTAATCACTTATTTTTGTTTCCATATTCACTTATTACTAAAGCAAATTAAGTATGGAAATTGATTCTATTTTAAATAATTTTATCCTACAAGAATGTACTTTAGATTCACTAAAACATATAGTCGGATAGGTTGCCCTTACTTATCAAGTTATGGATGTGTTGGCTAGTTTGGGCATTGGCATCCATTTTTTGAGGCACTTGGAGTTAGCTAATTAAGTTAATGTTATGCACTCTTGTTGTTAAAATGACTAAGTATGGAAAGATGATCCCATTAAGCCCTTGCTATTCTATTAGGATCTCTTAAATGTTGTGATTATATTTGTATTGCAGTTGAATCTGATTTTATTAAACTTGAATTTATCATTGAGACATTGATTTAATTAAATGAGTGAAATGAGTATAAGGGGTTGTATGCCATAAGTATCCATTCATGATTACTTAGCGCATATATATATATATATATATATATATATATATATATATATATATATATATATATATATATATATATATATATATATACACACACACATATACTTGAGAATTTATGGGAATAAAGGATTTGTTAGACTCCTATGATAATGAAAGAACCGTGTTTTTGAAATTCAATTCCATGTGAGATTATTGATTTGATCCTAGGCTAAGCTTCATTAGATAATCTATGGTAATATGGCTAATAAATATGAGACTCATTTATGAAATCTTGACAAATAGTTCTATAGAGTTGCTTGACCTATTATGGGTTACATTGGCAACTAATTGGGTATCTCATGTCAGTTGATTAGATATCCTTATGTACCAATTTGAGTGGATAAAATTGAAGTCTACCTTTGGACATCTTTTATATCAGATGATTTAATAACTCAAGGGTTTATATATATAATAAACTTTTGTTGCATATATTTAACATCAATACGAGGGAGTAGATGTATCCTTGACTCTCAAACGAGACCCTATTAGACACCTGAGATATTGAATAGGGTTAACTAACCACCAAATAGTCCTATTGGTGGGAGTAATTAGTATTACATAGAGTTTGAAGTTTATCAATGTCTGCACACACACTAATACACTACAAACTATATACTCCTTGGTGAGAATGTGCTTCCATATAAAACTCTTTACTATTGACTTAATCCTAATTATATGTCTACTGTCGACTGATAACACGTCGATTGAGAGCACACTTGTGTGCATACCCACTTTGCTATGTACTCATCTCACTCGATTATGTTTTGGCTTGACACATAGTACTGCTTTGTACTTAAAAGTAATGATTCCCCATTTTTTTGGGGGGAGGATTGTTTTAATATTGACCACCACATAATAATAATAATAATAATAATAATAATAATAATAATAATAATTATTATTATTATTATTATTATTATTATTATTATTATTATTATTTACAATCAGCTGAATTCCCACGTAGGACATATAAAACCAGGAATATATAGACTATTTTTCGGATAACAGTGTCGGGCATTGAAGATGCTCACAAGGAACATCCACATCACCTTGCTCTTCAATTGTTATAAATTCTTTTCTAATGAGGGAATAGCTTTCAGACTGAAGACACTGACATATTGGCGACATTAAAAAGAAATTAGAGCAAATATAGTCAGAATCCCAAGTATAGTAATAGAAATAAACAATAGGAGGTGGCATTGGAAGAAGCATCGAAGGAAGAAATATTAATAAGATGGCCAGGGAAAAATACTTTGCGAGGAGCGTTCATTGTGTTAGCAAAAATTTTATTTCAAAAACAAATACGATGAAAAAATAATTATAAGATAAATGAACAAAAAAAGATAAAATTTTCTTCAATCCATGGCAAGTTTTATCGAATTTATGTCTTTATCGGCTAGAATTCTCTGAACAGCTAAGAAATTGTTTCAGCAAGACGAAATTCCATGTTAAAAATCGAGATTAACTCCAACCCACGGAGACTTTCATTTCATATGAAGCATCTTGACATATTCCGAAGCAGAGGATTTGGAGCAAAATCAAGCACACAAACCTCCAAAATGCATCAAAAGTCCAGAAAGCAGTCAATCTCTGCTGAAGGAGGTGCCACCTGTCTTCATCAGTGTCTTTGCTGTTAAAGCTTTCTATCCTTGATACAAAATTCTCGAAAGTGCAATGAATCTTCTATATAATCTCCAATTTCTCGTATTTTTAGTCTTTCCACAAGCTATCCAAATATTTTCACAAGCGAGAAAAATAAGAAGAGAACAAAAATAAAGCCTTGCAATACTCGCTTAATTGAGAACCCCCCTCCCCTTAACAACAATTCATCCGTTCAACTTTTTCAGTATCATTTGTCGACGGCGATCGTATTCAGATAAATAAATAAAAAAATAATAATAAAACTTAAAATCTTAAGAAGATTTGCAGTATGCAAAAAAATCGAGATAATTAGAATCGGCTGAAGCATGCACAGACTGCTGTTTTATCTAGTTTTTAATCTTAAAAGTCTGCCGTACAATATCTCGGCAACGAATTTAACCATCAAACCCTTCCTGCTCGTCTGCCGTCACACATTGTCCATGTTTCATTGAAAATGTATTTAAATTTTACCACAGCGATTTAAGTAATTCGCCAGATGGGTTGTGCTCAGATTGACGCCAATGTTTTCACCAGATAGTAGTCCGTTATTTATTACGCGTAAAGTGTCTTAATGCATTGTATCGTTTTGGAAGAGGAACAATTGTACATGTAAAAAAACTTTGTGGCTAAAGCATATCGGGCTTGGGGTATGCAAAGACTCCACGAAAACGAAATTGTGGGGCAATTCATTGAAACAAAGAGCATAAAACGGGCCGATAATTTTGTTCATTTTAGAAGTCTTTCCTTCATTGACTTTAGATTGTTCTTAAGTTACTACTCTTTTTTTCCATACAAAAGCTAGGGCTGTGTCTTGGTCTTTTTATTTATTTATTTAATTAATTATTTATTTATTTTTAATTTGGGGTGGGGGATAAAATATAAATATATGTTTTAAGGTAGGATTTGAGATGGCAGTGTTAGATATTTAAATGTTAGCTTTGATTGTTTGGCAGTGTTATTACATAGATCTTTTAATAATTGATGATAAAGAAGAAGAACAATAAAATAAAATTAATAATAATAATGGCTGACTGTTGATGTCAATAAAATGTGGGTGGGTTGGTTAAGTGGCTTGGTTGTTTCAAGTCTCATCCAGATTCAAGTCTCATCTTGATTGAAATTGGTTGTCGTTGTTAATTGTATTCTCAAACTTATTAATTATTCTTGAGACCGGTGGTAGTCATTATAGATATTAATTGATATATATCTAGAATTATCTAGTATATAAGTGGTATTCAAGTGGTTAGTATATCACGTAGGAATATGGGCTCTAGATTATGTCTCAAACTATCCATGCTCATGTAAAAAATTGTTACTTAGCAAAAAATTAAATAAACAATTTAACATTGATACTTAAAATGATAAATATTCCCACTTACAATGTTTAGGGGTTGCTATTTCTAATTGACTTTGATCTAATTGTTCTAGTCAGTTAAATTCTATTCTTTATTTTTTCTATGTAATGAACTCTGTGAGAAATTTTTACAATTTTTTGATTGAATTTTTGTTTAGAGAATTTTATTTGATAGATTGATATTTCTAATTAACTTTGATCTAATTTTTATATATTTAATTAAATTTTATTTGTTTTCCTATGTGTAAGGAATGTGATGGGGATTTTTTTAATGTTTTTTAATAGAATTATATTTTCAGGGATATGAATTGCAATTGGTTATTCTCAAGATTGATAGTGACTCTTGTTAGTAATAATTGGTATATATTTGAAAATATCTAATATATAATATTCAAGTTATTAATAAATCATATGGAAATTTGAAGCTTTAATTATATCTCAAATTGGTCCATGTTATGATCAAAAGTTGTGACCTAACAATAAATAAATAAATCAATCAAAAAAATTAAAAAAATATTTCACTGAACACACCAAAAACCAATAAATGAAGTCATAATTTAGTACCATGAACTACCTTATTTTTCTTAATTTATGAGAAAATAAAGATATAAAATAATAATAATAATAATTAATTAATTACATGTTTAGTATTTTGTAATATATTTCTAAAGGGATACATGCAACTCTTTCATTCGAATGCACGTGAATACATAAACATATAATCTTTGTACTTTCTATGAAAAAGAAAAGCATGTATGCTAAAGATTATGTAGATGATGTTTGGTGACTTATTGGATGAATAGAATATATTTATTTATATTTCAAATAATATGTTAAGTAATTAAATATCTTTATCAAATTTTTATTTTTTATTTTTTTACAAATAAATAATTATTTATTATATATTTTATATTTTATTAAATGAAATGAATAAGTTAGAAAGAGAAGTTGAAATCTAAATTTTATTATTTAAAGAGTAGAAATTTATATTTTTATATAAAAGATATTTAAAGTTTTAAATTTTTAATAAATTTTAAATAGTAATTTTACAAAAATATTGAAGTTTTTATTTTTTATTGATGGTAAAATTTGTGTTTTAGTAGGGCCTCAACATTTATGATGAAGACAAAACGAAACAATCAAAGTTTAATGATACTTTTCTTCTAGTAAAAAATGATATATGTCGTAGATATGTTGTAAATAAGTTGCAAACTTATATCAGAATAAAAAGAAACTAAAAGATTTTATAATCCTCCTATACCATTTTTTTCAAAATGTGAAGGTCATATTCAATGATTCTAACTCATTCTTACCTTTATCTTTCTTTTTGTTGCTCTCAATAGTTCAGTCCCTTTCTTCCACTAAATTAAGAAATATAAGAATAGATACTTTAAATGCATCAACGTGTTTGAATTTATTTAATAAAATCCTATCCAATAAACCCTCACTTGAATCAGAAATTACAATATTAATTTTTGAAACATATTTTACCTTCATTAAATTTTGATCTAAATTATATTTATTATACTCCATGTGACTCAAAGATTTGGAAGTTCCATAGGGATTACCAAGTTATTCTCCTCCAATGTTACTAAAACAAACTCAAGAACATCACTTTTATTATGATTCAAATCTTCATTAATAGATTGGATTGTGAAATATTCATTGACAACATCTTTACACCAAGATTTTATTCGTTTAATTTTAATATTATGGGAATATGTTACCAAATGCCTTGTATCGAAGCATTTACGACATCTAAACAAGAGGCCTTGAGAGTTGAGAAGTTGAATCCATTTCTCATCCTTAACTTTCAAATCGACATGTGCAAAAAACTCCTTTATAATATCAATACTAACAAAAATTTGAGTATAGATAAAAACTCCTCAAAATTTCTCTTGCGGATTCCACACTCATGAATTCACCCACAAAATTTCTTATATCCTTTAAAATATATTCTTCGAAGAACTAAAATGATCATTGTCGCAGCCAAAACTAAATCAGCCTTGAGATGAACATTTAAGGTGATAGGGGGTTGAAAGTTCGAAACCAAGAGTCCGCCAACATCATGTGTTGATCCCAAGCCCTATAATAATCATTAAAGATCTCATTCTTATCTTCTATAAATTCAAAAAACAACCACAAAAATACCTCAGGCGCATGGGCAGATTTGAATCTTACTTACCGTCGGAGCTTGCCAATGGTTAGAGAGCCATTTATGGAGATCTGACAATCTTAGCCATAGCCCATTAAAATGAAAGATCATGGCTCTTTTTATGAGCCATTCTTCCCGTTCTAGGACCAAATTTATGTCTTCCTCTACAATGGAAACCAAGGGATTTGCATTTGCAGGATTTAACATTTTAACCTTGCTTACGGATCCAATGTTCACATATTGAGCGACTTTCTCAGCGAACATAGGCTTACAGTGCCCTACGTCTGCTTCATTTGACTCCACTCTACTATAAATCTTTTTCTGCCATGACTATGCATCCTTCTTGCATAGATTTGACGACTACCCATCCACTTCTGCCTCTTAAACCACTCACTAATCACGGGCTATTCAGACACAGAATCCCGATTCCCAGCACCTATCTCTGTCTAACAATAATCTAAGTTGCCTCCACATTCGGCATCGCCACAGTCAAAACATCGCCATCACTTTCGAACAATAATTTACGTACATCACCTCAAAAAATAATTGTTTATTAAATAGTAAACTTTTATAATTATTTTATTAATTTTAAATAGTTTATAAAAATAAATTAAACTGCCTATTTTCTATTGTTTTTTTTTTTTTTTAAAGCCCCCCAACTTATACTAATGATCATTATGAGAGGTTCATGGATGAATAATGATGTTCTAGTCAAGAATATATTGGAATAATCAATTCTAATTTTAGAAAAGCAAGAAGACTACAAATTTTATGAGTTCTATAAAATGTATTAAAATATATTCACTCTTTTTAGCTTTCATAGTTCAATTACTTTAAATTATAAATGTAAAACATTCGGTTTCATTTTATTTATATTATTTTCGTGATATGCAAGCATAGATAAATCATCATAACATAATAATATATTTTATTGTAAAAATAAATACAATTATGTAAGAAATTGTATTCAATTTATATAAAATTTATTGTACATAAGATTAAGATATATATTTTTTAATATTCAACATTCTATTATATTTTAAAATAATATTTGATTTTATATATATATCAATGATCTTCAATTAAATTTAATCTTTTATTAAATAAATTTAAAAATATATATATATCATATTTAAAAATAGAATTTAACATCATTAATATTATATAATTATATAATTATATATATATATATATATATATATTTAAAACATATCGACATAAAATATATGTATCTATTTTATTTATGTCAAAATTTAAAATATATGTATTAATTATATTAAAAAATATAATCTATATTAACATTTTAAAATTAGGAACTAAATTTAAAAATATAAAATATCAATAAATAAAAATTGATTTAAAATTTAATTTCTATTTCATCTATCATAAAATTGTATTAACTTTAAATTTAATATTCATTAAAATAGAAAACTTGTGAATATTAACTATTTAAGAAAAATAATATTTTATAAATTCAAATTAAAAAAAAAAAAAAAAAATCTCATAAACTATATTTCCGAGATTTATATGAAATACATTGCCTTTCTATCAAATCATGTTTTACAAATTCTTGAGAAATATTAAAACCCAATATATCCAAGATTGACCTTATTACAAAAATGAATTATATAGACACAGTAAAAGAGCGAGCTACAATAATGGTGTAATTGTTCCTAAAGGAATGTGTTTACTGAGGTATGGGTATGGTGGTGTCATGTAACACCTACTCTTCCATTTTTCTTCAAAACTCATAGGAATATTTACATATTTCTGCTGGAGGTGTTTATATTGACATAAAGGCACTTAAAGATTCGTTCAAGAATCTTTTGATGCCTTTCTGTCATCTCTAAAAAAATTTATTAGACATTGTTATAAATTTGGATATAAATGTTGGAATTGAATATATTTTAATCAATGCCTGTAATTATAATTACTATTGTTATTATTTAATAACATTATTAATTGTTATATAGATTTAAATATTTTAAATTTATTATAACATACCATTTTATTTGTTATTATTGGAAATATATTCCTGTAATATTTTTGTTACCCAGTGACTATTTCGAATTATTATATCCTATTTTCTAAGAGGTTATTATGCTAATTCCATGACTATAGAATAGCCTTTATTTTATTTTCATTAATATGCTGAACATAATATATTTTGTGACATTATTACTTCTGTGCAAAACGTGTGTTCTGCTCTTTGATTTTCCATCAATAGTATCAGAGCAGTGTCGATCTCTGAAAAGGAAGAATAAGAGATTGTTAGGGGAAACCATTCAGGTTTTCGACCCTGAAGATGACAATATTTTGTGAAAAGTTAGAATATTAGAAATTCAGAATTAGCGCAGACTAGTATATTTTAGATTTGCTGAATTTGGCACAAATCATTTTGCTAGTTGCTGTTTATCTTCTGACACAAGAATATACACAATGTCACCTTCTCTTTGCCTGTCAGGCACATGAAGAATGATAAAACATCATCTAAATCCTCGCAGAAGGACAGAGTCTCTTCTATGATGAGTTGACAGAAAATAGCAGTATATACACTGTTGATTTGTCCCCTATGCAATAGTTGTATACACACCTTACACTATTCTGCTGTATCATTTTTTGCAGATCTATGCACTTCTATCATTGGAGATACACTTTGTTTGTTACAGCTTGTGCGCATGGTCAAAATATTCCATCTCTTTTAGGCTTATCTGTATAATTTTACATCGACATTACAGTCCAAACTCTAAGAATTACAGTTTGTTAACACCCAGCCACCGCTATTAACACCCAACCACCACCGTTCTGATTAAAAATGTCAAGGGAATTAGTTACTTCTACTTATACAACTACCTAGTACTTGCCTAGATCTGACCAGTCTCGATCCACATGGCCTACACGTGATGCCTTCAATCAATTTGGGAGATTTGTCACGGTATTTCTATCTGTTACAGACTCAGTTATAGGTGAAGTCCGTCGATGTCCACTTACAAGATCATGATGAACTCAAATACAAGACCATCCACCTCACCACATCGATTTACCTTGGTAAAATATATTTCGGTCAACTGTCATTAGGTATTCCTATCAAGTATATTAATATGTACCTTCTTTTTAGTCATATGATTATCGATTTATTTTGGTCAGTATCTAATTATAGGGTTTATAATTATTTAGATCGATTTGTTTTTAGCTATTTGATTTAGCTTAGTATTAATAAGTTTTGAAAAAGTCATGTCATGGTAAAAGTTATGACTTTTAAAAATTTATTGTACGTCAAAATATATTGTCATTAGGTTTTTAGATATTTATGTCAAAAATTTAAAAGTGTTAATTTAAATATAGTCATATTGTAAAGGATGCACTACTGCTTGCATGTGATTCCCTAATGTGTTAGTATTGCAGGGGGGACTCTATTCTCTTCAAAGTAATATGAATCTGAGCTACATCGACATATCAGTTGAGTGAGCATCTTCATCTACTAGAGACTAGAGGATAGAGAGGTTGGAGGACATTTGGTATCTTCAAGGGCATGCATCGACAAATAGTAGATCTATGAATGAGAAATAATATAATTATGGGTTTTTAAAAAGAGGCAGTCTAAAATGAGTGGCATCCTCAGGGGAGGTTGTTGCATGGCATTCTTTCTAAGAACAAGGAGAAGAGTTTCAAACCTTTGCTCACTGCCAAATCGAATCCCTTGATTTCTTTTGAAGGAGAACTACTAAATGAGTTGAGAGAGAGAGAGAGAGAGAGAGAGAGAGAGAGAGAGAGAGAGAGAGAGAGAGAGAGAGAGATGTCTACCTCAAGAATGATATAGTGCTTCTCCAATCTATGGCTCACTCTCCTCAACCTCAATGGATGGATTAAAGGGAACTAGTTGTTGACGAGAGGTAATTTAAATATTTTCACCTTTCTGGAGGCTTTTTTTATTGTTCATTTTGATTTCTTGGAGGATATCAATATGGTGTTTCAGAATCTCATTTGGGCATGGGGCAAAAGCATTCTTACCTTCAATCCATGTTCCCATCTTTTGATCCACACACTAAGGTGTTTAAGGTTACACTGATTTGGGTAAGGTTGCCTTATCTATATTATTATTATTATTATTATTATTATTATTATTATTATTATTATTTTATTTTTTGTAAATGATATTATTTTGCTTTCACACTCAATTATAGGACTTCAAAATCAGCTTGATGCATTGAGTAATTTTTGTGATAAGAAAGGCCTTGAAGTAAATCTTGTAAAGACAAAAATTATGGCATTCAATACGATTAAAAAAGTGGCATCTTTAATGAATTTGATGTATGAATAAATATAGGTTGAGGTGGTGTAATCTTACACCTACTTGGTTATGGTTTTTTCTAGAGCACCTTTTAGATTCTTTTTAACAATAGAAGCAAGACTGAGCAAAGGGTATGCAATAATGATAGCATTGGAAAGACAATGTTTTCAGCTCCAATTTTAAGATATTGAGACCAAGATTTGAATTTTTTTAGACATTGGTTACTCCAGCACTATTATATGGGTGTGATGTTTGCAGTCCATATTTGATACATAATGATTTAAATCATATGGAAATATATTTCTTTTTCATGTTATCAAAAAATATTCAAGCCAAAAAAATGGTTTTTCACATAATTATTCTTCTATAGTTTGTGGTTTTTTCTCTCTTTATCTCTTTGATTTGTAATATTACCACTATGTTGCATAGGCTATTATGCAAGGGAGATTATTTTTTTAGTCAGAATAGGTATTCATATTTGGCACTCCAATCATCTATGTGACTTCTCAAAAAAGGATGCAAATCTTGTTGGTATGTAAGAATTATGAATGTTCTTCAGAAGCTAAATATTGATATTGAAAGACTCCCTCCTCTTGGGTTTTCTATTAATTCTCTTCAACTCACAAAACGTGATGTTAATAGGGGTATATGAGAATAACTCACTAAGTCTTTTTTGAAAGCTACATGGTTTTCTCCAAAAGAGAATTTGAAACTTAAACTTCTTAACTATTTTAAATTTTACTCCTCCCATGAAGATCGAAATAAATTTTTTGAATAAATGAAAAAGTTGTTAACTTCATGCCTAAGGATCGTTTTAGCTCAGTTTTGCATTTTCTCTCACTCGCTACAGATAGAATCTGATCATAACCTCCCATAACATGAACGTTTATGTTAATTGTGTTTTTTAGAGCCTGAAAGAGAAGAGCATATTATATTCAAGTGTCCCATCTACTATTAAATTTATTGTAGATTCTATTGTCTTTTCAGAGTTTATAATAGATCTTTAAGGAGCCTCATTCAGTATGAAGATCAAAAATGTTTATCTTTATATATTCATGAGACACATCAACTCTAACAGAAAACACTCAAATTGAATTCTTCAGATACAATAATTATAAGGATATTATTTCTTACTTTAAAATAACTTATTTTAAGAATCTTAACAGATTTTATGCACATACAACTAGAGGCAGCTATTTGTTGCTATGCGTCCTTTGTTATTGTTAGTTGAAATTATCATATATTTACAGTTTATATTTTAATATTTTATAAATATTTTTGAGTTGGACATAATCAACACATATAGTGTGTTGGTTTCTTGTCTATTGATAAAATTTGTCGATCGAAATTATCAAAGCTCTCCTATATCAAAATGTTTTTATACTATCGATGAAATTCAACCTGACAATCTACCACCCACAAACCCACCGACCTAACCAAACTCCATTCACACTTTAAAATATATTGATCATTTATTAGATTTATTAACTTTTAAAGTAAAATTATCGAAATTATTTTATCATTTTATGATCAATAAATAACATGAGCAACACTATCTATATACTGCTTAAGCTCACCCTATTCCTTATTGCCTACTCTTCTTTAGTATAAATTAGCCTTATTATTAATTTTATACAAGTAAAACTACTTTTATTTTTATTTTTTAAAAAAGTATACACATAACTCTAGCTTTTGTATGCATAAAGACAGAAAAGTAACATAAAAAAGAAAGTATGAAAAAGTCAAAGTTGTGAATGTGAAAAGCTAAGGGACAAAAAGTTCAAACCTCTGTCCGCCCATTTTATGCTCTTTTTTTTCAATGAAATCGCCCAAAATTTCGTTGGCATGCGAACTTTATGCATACCCCTGGTTTTCCATAAACTCGAATTTTTGCAAGCGCACCTTGTTTTACCTGTTACCCGTAGATATTTATTACGGATTTACTATTTTGTGAAAACAGCATACCCCTGGTTTTCCATAAACTCGGATTTTTGCAAGCGCACCTTGTTTTACCTGTTACCCGTAGATATTTATTACGGATTTACTATTTTGTGAAAACATTGGCGTCACTCTGAGCACAACCCAGCTGAGGAATTAGTTAATTCGCGATGGTAAAATTTAAACACATTTTCAATGAAACATAGGCAAAGTGTGACGGAAGGCGAGAAGGAAGGGTTTGAAGGTTACCTTCGTTGCCGAAACCACGGCAGACTGCAAAGCTTAAAAACGGATCAGACGGCAACCTCTGCATTCTTCAGCCGATTCCCACGAGCTCGATTTGCTAAGGATTTGAGGTTTTATTTTATTTTTTTCCTTTTCTGATCTGAATTCGTCGTCGACAAAGGAAGATGGAAAAGTGGAATGCACGAGGAATTGTTTACAGGAGTAGGGTTCTCAATTAGGCGAGTGTTGCATGGCTTTATTTTGGTGCTTTATTTATTTTTCACATGTGAATATATCTGGATAGTTTGTCGAAAGAGTCAAAATAGGAGCAATGCGAAATTATATAGAAGATTCATTGCACTTTCCAGAATTTTTCTGCCAAGCTTAGGCAGGTTTAACCGATAAGCCGCTGATGAAGACGGGTGGCACCTGATCGAGCAAAAATTGACTGGCTTTTGGATTTTTGATGCATTTTCGAAGTTTATGTGCTCCATTTTTATCCATATTCTCTGCTTCCGAAGATGTCTAGATGCCTCACATGAAATTCACAGTGAAGATTCTCCGTAAGTTTGACTTGATCTTAATTTTTCAAGTTGAATTTCGTCCCGCTTAAAGGATTTCTTCGGGTAAGCGGGAATTGCAGCCAATAACGACTGATTTTTTTTATAAAATTTGCAATGGATTGAAGAAAGATTTATTTTGTTGTGTTCGTTTTCTTCGTTTTCGATTTTTATTTTATTTTTATCAATTTTTTCGTTTTACTTTAAATAATATATTTGCTGAACACAATGAACGCTCCTGGAAACATTCCGTTGGTAGAAACAGAGCAAAAGAAGCGTTCATATGTTGTACCCTACTTGAGTGTTAAGTCCATTATAATACTCTTTTTCCTGGCCGTCTTATTAGTATTTCTTCCTTTAATACTTCCTCCATTACCGCCTCCACCTCTCATCCTTTCGTTCATTCCTATTACCATACTTGTCATTCTGATTATATTTGCTCTCTTGCCTTTTGATGTTGCCAATATATCGGTGTCTTCAGTCTGAAAGGTATTCACTAGAAAAGAAAATGTAACAATTTACGATGGTGATGTGTATGTTCTTTGGAAGCATCTTCAATTCAGGGGACTGTTTATCCTAAAATATAATAGTCTATACATTCTGGTCCTATGTACGTCCCCCCCAAAACAAAAAGTCTACAGACTTTGGACATTTATTTTCAACTTTTTTAAAGAACCAATTGAATTATTTCTAACAAAAAAGTATTTTGTGTGCTACTGTAATTTTCAACGGGAATGGTGTCTAGTGATAATTTCTTCACAATTAATTATGGCACTACATAGTTTCTAAAGAAAATCATAAAAAATTATATTAACAATTTTAAATTTAATATATAAATTATCTCATTTGATATGGGTTTGACTTGGTAATTTTTTATTATAATTTATTTTAATAATTTTTTAAATTTTCATTGTTTATATTTTAAATATAAAGTGGTTTTATTTTTAAAATATTATGCTAATAAGTTGTTCTTAAAATAGCATATGAGTGGGTGAGGGTATGTAATGGCACGAATGTGTGAAATTTTAATTATTTGAGATTCGACATTATAAAATAAAAAATAAGACAACAAATATGACATTTCAAAAATAAATAAGAACATATAAATATAAATAAAATCAAACAAAAAAATAAACACACAAAAGAAATCAGAAAAGAGAATGAGGAAAAATGAACTAAGGAGATAACGATACAAAGAAAAAGCATAAAAAATAAAAAAGGTAAAATAGTTTGCCTATAGAAATTTATTTTTCTTTTAATCTAATCTGCGTAACTATTTTGATAGAAAGCCAAATTTTATAGTATAAAGTTAATGTTATTTTGTTTGTATCAACCAAAATAGTTTTTTGAATTTTATGGCCATGTAGGAAGAAGCTTGTCTCATTAATATTATTATGCAATTAAGTCCCAAGTTAGAGGGATGAAACATTATCCACAGTTGAATCCACAAAGTTTATCACTTTTCATTTTGATTTGACTATAAATTTGTTGGTATATCAATGGAAGCACTAGAGGTTTTTATAAATCTTGTCATTGTGTCCTTCAGTTATGTATTGCATTTCTATTTTCTTGCACAACATTGATATGTTGATAGAAGCCCTAAAGATTTTTATTCACTACCAAGAAAATTCAAATTCACCCTATAATATTGGATATTCTTTACAAACTCCTTTATTATAGGGTGACTTTGATTGCTCCTTCTACTAAACAAGAAAATGTTCCCACCAGTACATTCGACAATCTTAGAAAAGAAATTGATATACATTTTTTCATTATATTGGTGTCTTAATGCTATCATGCCCACCATCTTCAACTAGATCACCATTTATATAGAGATGAAATGTTTTCCACACTTGAACATATCTTTTCATTTAAACTTGACTCAACAGTTGTTGGAATTCCAATAAAACCACTTGGCATTTTCATTCACATACCACTAAATGTTATTGTATTTATATTCAACTTAGTTATTATGTGCACAAAAGAATTAACAATTGACAATATATGCATGGAAGCCTTGAAGGCTTTCCTTCACATATAAGTAAAAATTACTGATTTTGCATCAAAATTAAGGTTACCATTCACATAGTAATAAAATTTATTATCTTCATATCAAAACTATTGCTATTATTCACATATCATGGAATGTAATTATTTTTGTATTGAACTAATTTTTTTATGCTTTTATGTTGTTTTCTTTTTATGAGTCACACATAATGATTGGGGAAGTAAGGGAAGGGTTATTTTCTCCCTCTTTCAGTGAATCTAATGGGTACACCTATAAATGTAAAATTAAGCCCCTAGTTTAAAATTTTGACTAATAATATTTTCTAAACAAACACATTATTGTATCATTGGCTTATACTTTTTACAAGTAAGACTCAAATCAAAATAAATATGGTTCATTAATATATAATGAAAGGTCGTGACGAAGATAGGTGTGTCCACAAGAATGAATATTTACCTCCCAGACAACCTATTAAAACATTAAAAAAGGTTAAATAATCTTAATCAATGTTTTTAGAGCATTAGGTGATGTAATATGAAAGATATGAGACCCCAAAGTTAAGGGTCACAACTATTGGTCCCCTTCCCCTACTCATAATTATTTTTTAACATTTGGAAATATTGATTTTGATACAAAAGTAATAATAATTACTATCATATGAATGTAAAATTTGAGGGATTCCATCCTCATACTAGTAAATGGTGTGTCTTCCAAGCCATGTTGTGGAGAGAGACATAAATTCATATAAATCCCATAGTAACTTGACTTGTAATAAATACACAAAGATATGAGGCACATGTGACAATAATTAAGAAAACTTCCAGGCCTTCCATTAAAATAACAATAAATTTAGAGTTATATGGGAATGCAATGATGCCAATGATGTGGGTTCAGTTATGTGTAACATTTCATCCCTCTAATATGGAATTTCCTTGCATATTAATGAGACAAGTGTCTTTGAACATGGAAATATAATTCAAAAAACTAGATTATTTGACATAAAAATAATAGCATTTATTGCTATGTCAATCCCACAAATTTCATTCTCATGTGACTAAAAGAATTTCATCAATTCAGGGAAGGATGTACATAAAAAGGTATTGAGAGACATTTAATGATGGTACTTAGGGTGGTATTAACTCACCACATTAATGGAGGAAATATTTACAAACCATATGAAAAATGGCACAGAGATGGATAAAAAACTATGAACAATGAAGGCACAATAATAATAACAATCATGTGAAAATATAATAAAATAGTATTGTGAGTTTAGTTACATGGAATAGATCTACTCAAATGCTTTTGGAGATAAATTTCAAGTAGGTTCCATCTATTTTATGGGAGAAGGAACATAAAAATGTAGTTATGCATTTTTTGGTGTAACCTTCTATCACTCCATTACCATACCATTAAACATTTACTTAGATGTGAAGACATAAAAAAAATGAACAATGAAAGAATCCCCAAAAATAGGAATGTATAAGGAATGCACCAAAAAATAGGAATATAGAAGGCATGATAACCAAAATAACCATTAAAAAATATTACTAACCAGGTATATTTGTGGCACATAGGGAAGCATTCAATTGCCATACTAATGAAGAAAAATTTATCTATCCATGTGGAAAATGGTGATGAATTCCACATTAATGAGTCATGTATTTTCATCTAGTTTTCCAATTGAATAAATATCACAATAGATTGAATGGAAAACATATGAAAACTACTATTTCATTCCATTAAAATCCTAGTAAACGTTTACTTATATGTTACTGCACACAAAAAAAAATGAAGAAAGAAAGCACACCAAAAAAATAGGAACTTATAAGGAAAACAATAGAAAATAGGAACATAGAAGGCATAATAACCATAACAACCATCCAAAAATATTAACAATTAACAACATTTTTGGCATATAGGGTGACATTAAATTTCCATAGTAATAGAGATAAGTTTATCTATCCATGTGAAAAATGGTGGTCGATTCCACATTAATAAGCCATGTGTTTTCCATCATGAGTTTAAATAAAATAAATAACAAAATAAAATGAATGAAAAATATATTAATAATAGCTATGTCATTCCGTTAACATACCATTAAACATGTACTCAAATGTAAATGCACGTAGTAAAAAAACATGAATAGAGAAGACACAATAACAATGACAACCAATCAAAAATAAATAAAACATTGTTGTGGGTTCAATTACATGCAACAAACATCACCTTGTGCTTTCATCTCTTGATTATGCTGACTAAAATGACTATGTGTAACATAGCATGGCCAAAATATTTCAAATAGGTTTTATCAATTTTAGGGGAGGAGGTATGCGATTAGGTAGGGAAATATTAGATTTCTTGGTGTGTAGGGTGAAATTAACTTGCCACATTAATAGAAAAAACCTACCTAATAATTATAAAAATGGCATTGGCTTCTATATTAATGAGCCACATATCTTCCAATATTGCACATCATTTTACATTAATGACTAATGTGTCTTATAACATGGTATATCACTTCATATTAATGATTTGTAAATATTACGATCTACTCCTTATGTGTCAATATTATAAGACATCACTAGAATATTGTGTTCATTTTTTTTAGAATTTTCTATCCCTAACCATTGGTCACTTTGGTTCCATAGATCAGTTAGACTAAAACTATGTATAAAAAATGATATGTTGATGAAAAAATTATCATACGACTTCATAAAATATCATTTTTTATTTTGAAAAATATTTTCAAACTTAAAAAAATTAAACTATCTAAATTCAAAAATATCATTTTTTCTTTCCAAAAATATTTTTGAACCTAGAAACGTTAAATTATCTAAATTAAATTTTTTAAAATATGAAATAATATAGAATGAAAAATATACAAATCAAAAATTAAAGATCCCAAATACTAATTCCCTTCCCCTAACTACCTCCATTCACATTTTAAAAGGATATGAAGGATGAATATCATCCTTACCCACTTTACTACATTACCTATTCTTGAGATTAAGGGGGATTAAAAAGGATTTTCTTGGACACATTAGGGACCATAATGAGAACCAACCTCTTTTACTTAATTATATGGAAAAATTTATGATTTTCTAAAAGGGATAAATGCAACTCTTTCATTCGAATGCATGCAAATAGATGGATACACTATATTTGTAATTTCAATGAAAAAGGAAAGCATCAGTGATAAAGATTATGTATAAGATGTTTGGTGACCTATAATATGAAATCAATTTATTTATTTCTATTTCAAGTTATTAAATATTTTTTTATTAATTTATTATTTTTAATTTGTTTTAAAATAAATAATTTTTTGTTATATAGTTTTTTAATTATATAAAAACAAACATGATAGTAAAGTTTGTAAAGGACACTCTTCATGGATAATTTGAAGAGGATAAAAATTAAATTTTATCACAAATAATGTTTGTATTTATAAGAATAAAAAAAATTAAAAATATTAATAAATTTATAATTAAAAAACAATAATTGGTTTATTAAGTAATAAAATGTATAATTATTATTTTTAACAATTTTAAGAAAAAATTGAAACAATCTATCTATTATTGTTTTTTTCAAACCTCTTCTTTATACCAATGTGGAGGTTCATTAATAATAATAATAATAATAATAATAATAATAATAATAATAATAATAATTATTATTATTATTATTATTATTATTATTATTATTATTATTATTATTATTATTATTATTATTATTATTATTATTATTATTATTATTTGATGAATAAGTTGGCATATTCAACTTGTACATACAAGCTACAATATTCTAATTTTATAAAAGGAAGTAGATTAAAAATATCATGAATTATATAGAATGTTAGACACTGTAGGTTTTTAAGTTTTATAATCTAGTTATTTTAAGTTATAGGTGTAAAGTAATTATTTTCATTTCATTCTTATTTATATTATTTTCATTTTTATGTCGAAAGATGTTCTGCGATGGTAAAGGGGGAAGGAGAGAGAATGATGTCATGGCTATGTAAAGTAAATTGACCAACATTTAAGTTTATTAGTAGTGATATTAAATAGGAAAAATATTGATAACATTGCAAACAATATAAGTAAAAATTTAATAACAATCAACACAAATTTTAAATAAACTGACAT
>JARHVA010001205.1:142500-190000 GCA_037957365.1 Torreya grandis
CAATCACTATTATTGAGTTATGTAAGCATATGGATAATGTACCCTAGTCCTATCTAGTAGATTGTTTGATGTAGTTTGGAACCTCATTGAGGGGTAAAAGGTCATATTAAGAAAAATTTTGTGGTGAATAAATGGACATGTTGTATGAAATTGAACTACCTACCATTTTCTTCACATTGAGTGTAACTAACAGGTATTGGCTTGATCTACACGCACGATGCTAGGAACCCCACCAAGAGATCCATGATAAGTCCAAAATTCATGAAAATATAATATTATTCATTATGCTCATATAGTGGTACATTATATGCACTTGTGACATTCAATTTTTCATAAAGAGATATTGAAAAATGCAATGAAAATACAAGATTATTGGTCTAGATATGAATGGCAACATAGAGGTTCACCACATGTTCATGGATTCATATGGTTACATGGAGCACCAAATATGGGTAAACTTGATTAGAAAAATGATTTTCAATTAAATAATGTTGAGAATTAATCTCATTCTATTTTTCGTCCTTGGAATTATTAGGAAGATCCACACAAATGAAACACACATGTTTGTCATCAATGATCAGGCAATCTATATTTTATGCATTATCTATATTTCTTAGTGTAATTAATAAATTAGTATAAATCATTAATTTTTGTCATGTTAAAATTTTATGTAACATCTATGTCTTTGAAATACAAGACAACTAATATAGGAAAATGTGGAGCGTGATTATGAATGGATACTTAATTTTGTACAATGTCATACAATGTGTACATAGGGTGATTGCCTATGTAAAAAAAGAAGAAAAATAGTTTGTTGGTAGTATTTTGAATCGTAAAAATATTTTTATAAAAATTATACATAATTTTTGTAAAATAATTAACGACTGAGTTATTATTTTTTCTAGATATGGTCCACTATGGTCCCATTGAATCATAATGGATCAAAATTATATGAGGTCTTAAACAAAAGAGATACAAAGTTTGAGCCTGAAGGAAATGATGATATAGTTAATACACACAATCATTCTATATTATAGCTATGGAGAGAAAATATAGATTTCCAACTTGTTATGTCCAAACACACTATGGTCAAATACATTGCTAAGTATACAATAAAGATAGAGAAGAATTTTGAAAGTTATTATCAAATGTCCATGCAACTTGAAAACATTGAAAACCCTAATGAATTAGTAGGAAAATCATATATAATAGTTTTAACTATGATAATTTTTGAAAGATACATTGGGGTGTAAGAAACATGTCACATGTTGTTTGAGCTTTTATTAGTAGAGAGTAGTGGAGTATTTAAGAACTTGAATGTTTCATATCAAGTGTTCAAACCTATAGACAATAATGAAGAACATACAATGTATTTCATTGATGAACACAAGAATATGTCATTTTTTATGTAAATCAAATCACTTATTGAAGCATCGAGATCTTGGAGTTATAATCCAAGGCACAAAAATATAACAAATTAGAGCCAAGGAGTATTGCAGCTATAGTGAGAATATTTCAAAGGTTTTCATTCATCCCTAGATGTGAATCAAATAAATATATTGATTTATGTTGGTCAGAATTATTGCTTTAAAATCCATTTTGTGATATATAAAGAGATAATAGAATTGATGATAAATAAATAATATCAAATTCAGATTCAATCAATTACAACTATTAGCATGTGTAGAGAAGAACAATGTCAGAAGATGTTGAAAGACACGGTGATACTAACGATGAGGATAATAAACCTATTCAACAAAACAAAATGCAACATGAGTGGGATATCATATCCATGCTACAACGTGGCCATGTTATGAAATTTAGTGAGATAGATATGTTGGGAAGAGTAGATATTGATAGACAAGCATTATGGAATAATGAATATATAAGTGAAGAATAAAAAAATAAATTGATTAAATTCATAAGAACTATGAAATATAATGGATTTATTATAGATGATGTTATAACACCATATATGAATTATGAAACCTTGGGTGCCAAACCAAAAAAAACACTTGATATGGTTATGACACATTTACATGGAGGTCAAAATACTTTTCCCCTATGCATGATAGTCCAAGGAATAACATCAATAGGAAAATCATATCTAATAGGTGCCATTAATCAAGATATTCAATATGCAGCATTCCTAAAGTGATAATCACTTATATTTCTTATACCAATTAGAGTTGTAATATTCAATATTGGTGCCTCAAATATCCATGCATAACTTCGACTCTGAACTATGGATTTTGTTTAATTAGAAAGAATAAGACTTAAAAGTTTCCAAGAGAATATATGCCACATAAAACATATATTAATTGATTAAATGAGCTTCATTGGGTAAAATTTTCCAAAGAACATAGACTCTATACTCCGTCAAACATTTCTTGAATATGCAAGCATGATTTTTGGTGGTATATCTATTATTTTGATTGGAGATTTGTGTTAGATTCCTCCTATTAGTGATATACAACCATATGATAGCAACATACGAGCTAAACTATTGTAGGAAGAATTAAAAATAGTTTTTACTTTGAACAAGATATTTAGACATGAAGGAGAAAGTGATTACCAACAAAGGTTTTGTTAGCTACTCACAAATCTAAGAGATTCAAATCTGACAATAGAATATTAGAAGATATTGATGACCAAAATAAATTTTGGAATAGATAGATCCACCAATGAAGAGTTTCAAAATTATATTCATTTATTTTTGATAAATGATAATGTGCATTATAGCAATAAAATAAAATTATATTCATTAAAAATACTAATTGCATGCAATATTACAACTGAAGTAGGAAGTGCCAAAACACTAATGGGAGGTCCAAATCATGAAATTAATGTGGAGTTACTGATTATTATTGATGTGTTGATTAACAGATTTGTCCATATCTGAAAATGTTTTATTCTGACTCTATACCCTTCTTTCAAGAACAAATAAGTTAAACAACAAATGGGTGAACCATCAAGAATAGTTTCCCTCTAAATTAAGGTACAAATCCCTTTGAGATCTTCAATGAATTCAAATTATTTTAATCATTATGATACACTTTTAACGAAAAAGTGTTTAAAGGCTAGCTAACATCCATACATAATCATGCTATGAATGTGATTTTCTTTTTTATAACATTAGTGGGTAATAGAATACATAGATTCTATCTTCAATAAAAATCACACACACACACACACACACACACACACACACACACACACACACACACAATACTGAACCTATAAATGATAGAACACATATAATGAGTTATCTAATGAAAGATTAATTATAATATGAAAGAAGATTTTACATAGAAAACCCAATTTTAAATACTCAAATGCATAGATCTAAGTATGTAGTAATTGTTTCTCCTTTTCATTCATAGATGAAAAGTGTTTCAGACAAACATCATACATATTTTGAAACAATAACAATTTATTTGTAAAATTTCTTGTATCTTTTTCTTCAGTATTCTCTATATCTATTTTTAACAACCGAAAACATATATATAGTTTCCCTAATTATCCAATCTTTCAAACCAACCCAGAGTTAAAATAAATCTAACCCATACGAGATTTAGTTTTTATAAACTTATTTAAAGATCAAGTTTTTGAAAATAATTTTAACTAAAAAATTGAATAAAGAAACTGTGTAAGTGAGATCATGGCTAAGGTGACAGATTAGAATCTCCAGATTTGTTGTGTTTGGTTAGGGAGGCATGTTGAGCCTTCCACTCCTAAAATGCTATAACAAACTCCTAGATTTTCAAGAAATTAGGAATATTGATGTGATTTACCCTTACATTCCAAACATCTTTCTCCCTCTTAATTTTTCTCATCTTCTCCACATGCTCTAGGAGTGTGTCGACACAGAGATAAAGAAGTCACTCTACCTTTGAAATCTGAGAGAAATTTTTGGCTTATATGTTGTCACATTCTTTAATGAAACTGATCTTTTCCTTGAAGGATTGAATCATAGTATCAATGTAATTTTTTGGTTCTCCATCATCCTTTATGTGTTTTACATCAATACACTGTAGATCATAATGTAATGATATAATGAATTTAGTTATTTATTTGATCATTTTTGTGAGTTTAATTCACCCTTTTCAAGATACTAAATTCCTCTGTTTGATTTTTTTTACTTACATATAGTACATCTTCATCCATGCCTATCAAATTCATTTTAGACAAAAACTTTGCTATCCGATACTTCTATAGTTCATCAATTTGGTTT
Organism: Torreya grandis; assembly: GCA_037957365.1. Classification (NCBI taxonomy): domain Eukaryota; kingdom Viridiplantae; phylum Streptophyta; class Pinopsida; order Cupressales; family Taxaceae; genus Torreya; species Torreya grandis. Next base: position 146,735 of record JARHVA010001205.1, read on the forward strand.
ATCACATTCATCCATTTGCTTTCATCTTTTATCCACAGAGCATTTTGTGTCTTCAAGTCTTCAATAGTAGTTGTGGTTTGATCATATATATATTTTAACTCATGAATATATTACGTACCTTTTTGTATAATACATTCCAACCAATCATCAAATACCTTGGTTACCATTCTATTCATGTTTATCTTATCCAACTTTTTTTTATTAACTAGAGATTTAGGGTCAAAAGATAGAGGTAGTTATGAAACTAGTTGTGGATTTGGATTATGAATGGAATCCATGTAATCTACCATCGAGTGCAAAGTTTGTTTCAATTCCCTTTTATCTTTCTCATCTTTTTAGGTTTGGCTGACTATCTTTTTGGTGGATGCCTCAAGATGATGCACATCTATAGCTCTTGAAGCAGTCCCAAGATCTAGTATTTCAATCATCAAATCTTACACTATAGGATCTTGAACCTCCAGATCAATTATTATCCAAGCTATTTCTACACTCTAGTTCCTAGTACTACTGTCAATACCTACGCTAGATATTGTTTTTAGTTTATTAGATTTAGAGGTTTTCCTAAACACTTACTCACCATGTCCTCAAATGGAAAAAAAATCAGACTATTTTTCTCTTCTCATTGATCGAGCTTTCCAACCATTTGAGTGCAAAGGTTGAGACATCTTTATCATGATTTGTTTGATCAGAAGGCACATCTAAAATCATCATTAGGTAAGCAGAATCAGAATCAACCTCTATCTATTATTTTGCACTAACCTTCTCTACCATTGGTGAATTAGACTCTTTATCACCTATTGTTTCTCCTGAAACCTCTTAAAAATTTAAATCCATAATTATTATTTTATAAATCTATCTCTTTCTCTTATTTTTAGTCCTTGATCTTGTGGCATGAGGAGGCAGAATAGTTGTAGGGGCTTTTATGGATTCTTTGATGAAAGGATGCCTTCTAGTTTTTGACTTAGAAGTACCTACACCACAGATAGCAATAAGCTAGTTAGAGGAGCTTATTGGGGATGATAATTCAATTGTTGATGCACATTGCTAGGAAACTTTATTTTGAACTCCCTCTAGTTTTTATTCCCTCAACCATTTCTCAGTTATCCTTATCACTGAGAGGGTCTTAACCTCAATCCTATATTCTTCATCTTTATCCTAGTCAATGTTTGGAATAGGTGATTATTTTATCTATTCAAATTGTAGATCAATCACCTATTCTTCATTATCAAAAATTATAGAAATGTACATATTGAAATTAAGGGTAATTATTTGTCCTAGGGAGAATCAACACCATAGTCTTCTTTTAACCTTGACTTCATCAGAACACTCCTTCCAATAATCCTATAATTGAGGAATATATGAAAACCCTATTCTAAAACCCAAGTTATTCATGTTAAAGTGTTTGCTATCAAATTGAGATCTAGTAGTGAAGTACTAAAAATTAAATTTTTTAAGATCCACTTCTAAATTCAAAGCATTGGATACAGACTGGCATGAATAACATCCAAGTTTAATGGGTAAAGATATACCAGTTTCCTTTTTCATTAAGAATTTTTTATCCACATGTGCTAATTGTCTGTAGACTTCTCTCAACACAAAATAATCAAAAACATACTTGAGTAACTTCAAAATTTCACCATCAAAACCCCCAACTCTGATATAAGTGAACTTAGAATACTGAATAAAGAAACTACCATAAATTTTGATTAGCTGTATAGCTTCAACAGACATCCTCTTATTGATTTTATTTGTTAGTTCATAAGTCATTCTCCCAATAAAAACATCATTAACCATACTGTAATTCCCATAGAAATTATGCATTTGTAGTTATGAATAATAGTCATAAATTTTGTTGTCCTGAACCAAGGGCATATGAGGTAGCCCTAACCATTGTCTTGTAGATGCTAGGTAATAGAAGAGGTATAAAGACAGAAAAATATTTATTTCTCAATCAATTAATTAGACCCATATATAAACATTCAGCTTTAATTTATGCCCAATCCAAATATTTCTCTCTTTGGAGGATTACTTATATGAAAAAGTACATCTAATCTTCCTAATAATATGCATGAGCATTTCACTTTAGTATGCGTAATAACACCACAATATCTTTTACTTTCAGAATCATGTGATCTCTTGTCAATGGTCTGGGCAATCTTGAACCCCCTTTTTGGAATTTCAATAACCAATTCCTTATGATCAAGCTCTTATAATTTTCTTTCTTTAGTGAAAAATGACCATAGGAAGAAGTAATATGAAGGTCAAAATATGGTTCCTTGGGCAGAATTCTCATCATAGACATTAAGGTTTACCTATTGATATAAAGCAAAACACTACCATCTACAGTTCTGATGCACCTATTTTGAGGTTCATATCTATTCATGCATTCTAGAATTAATTCAGGGCACTGTACAACCATGGGAAAGGCCACTACTTTGACCAAACCACTTTCTACTATCTTCTCCATCATAGGAGTTGGCACAAAATTTCTAGCCCTCTCCCTAAAATCCTCTAAGTCATATTGAACTAGAGAGATGACCCCAAATTCAGGGAGAGAACCAATGAGACTAAAACCATGCTCGTAACCAAGACATGCATATTTCATAGCTATAGGTTGGAGGATATAATGAAAAGAGATGTTTTGAAATTCTTAAATAATGCAAGAAACTCAAAAGGATTATTCTTTCCAACCAAGTAATGGAAATAGCTTATATTAAGAGTAGAACTCACCTTAAATGTATCTAAATCACTATGAATTTGGGCAACAAAAATCATATACCACCTATTTTTTTCTCCTTTGCATCACCTAGTATGTTTGTTTGACAAATTTGGCTTGTTTTCTCTTGATACAAATATTAACCAAGTCGAATAATTATTAACCAAAACAATAATAAAAATACTTGATAAGACATGAACTCTGACATATGCATTAATGGCAAGCATTCTTCATGTGTGACCTTTATGAATAATGATTATCCATAACCTTGCAAAAGTTAAAAATTTCTACTTCATAATGAGTTTCAGATATATTGTTCTATAAATCTCCTTCTAATTTTTTACTTAGAGAAAGCCTCAAGATGAGATGAGAGTATAGTCACTAAACCCTTGAACCATTAAACCATTGAACTTTTGGAATGTGGTTCAACTTGAAGGTTCAAAGATAGGAGATGAACTACATATCCTGACCAATAGTCACATGACTTTTCAAAAAGCTTTGAACATTGAAATAGTGAACCATTGAACTATTGAACTCCGCTATGAGGTTTAAGTATTAGGTTCAATGATACATTAATTTTTACAAAGGAACTAAGTGAACATGACTCCTTACAAAGCATTAATTATTTAACTCTTGAACTGTTTAACTCTTGAACCTTGAAAAAGGGTTCAAGTTCCACTGAAATGTTCAAAGACATAATTGAAATATACAAAGGGACAAATACTTTGCTTTGAGAAACATTGAATCATTAAACCCATTAAACCATTAAACTCTTCAACATTGAGAATGGTTCAAGTTAAAAGGTTCAATTCTTTAGAAATTTTACACATAAAAGATGATAGGCAAGTGAACTTTACAAATAAAGAGATGACTTAATAAACAAAGATATGACCAATAAGGGGAAAATGATAAGTTGACTCTTGCTTAAGGAAATTGCATGTCAAATTGAATAAGGGTGACTCAAAAGGTAACATTGGATCTGACTGGGGACTGCATTTTATGGCAAAATATCGAGAACTTAGAAACTCTGGTTACACAAACTGAAACACAAAGACATAAAAAAAGAAGCAAGACAAACCAAAACTAGGCCATGAAAACATAACACATGAAAACAAAGAAAAGGCTATGTACAAAATAGGGGATACCTATTTCATAGTTGATATTAATTAAGATCCTATCCATTAAAAGACAGGGGTAAAATAGGTCCATCTAGATATTCCTATTTAAATGAATTAGGATGCAGTACTTGATGAATTTTGAAAGGCCCTTTCCAAAGTGAATCAAATTTGCTATGTGCTCCTTTAGGTTCTGTCCTTATATCCCATAGCAATACTTGATCTTCTTCCATGAACTTTTTAGGTCTAATTTTTTGATCGAAAATATTTTCAACCTTGGCTTGATGAGCAGTAATCTTATCAACCATCTAATTCCTCTCCTCCTTAATCTTAGTTAAGTACATAACTCTTTTCTCTAAAGAATATTGAATGTACTGATCTTCAATAATGTTTTATAATTTACTCATAGATAATTCTAGAGGTAATGATAACTATGCTTCTACCCCATAAACCAACTCAAAAGGCACCATTCTTATTTCTCTTTTTGGGGTTACCCTATCAATCCAAAGTGCTTTGTATAGCTTCTTATGCCAATATTTGGGGTTATCACTCACTAATTTCTTCATGATGGATACCATATTTTTATTACTTGACTCTACTTGTCCATTCCCTTGAGGGTAATAATCTAATGAGTAAGAAAGAGAGATACTATGCTCATAGTAGAATAAATTAAGTTTAGTTGAGTAAAAACTGGTAGCGTAATCTACCACTAGCTTCTAGGGAACACCAAAACATACCAATATATTTTCTTTGAAAAAATTACATACCACTTTAGAAATAGTTCTCTTCATAAGGGATGCTTCAACCCATTTTGTAAAATAGTCTAATGCTATTAAAATGTGTGTATGTCCAACACTCAAAGGAGGTGAAAGAGGCCCATTGAAGTCTAATCCCCATTGTTTGAAAGGTTCTTCAATAACGATAGGCCCAGGAGGCAATGTTGCAAATTGTGGCCTTACTAAAAATATTTTGCATTTTTCACAATTAGCCACCCATTTATATGCATCTTTGAACATACGTAGCTAATAATAACAATTTATAAGGATTTGGAATGCTATGACCAAAGAAGAGAAATGTCTACCACATGATTCATTATAAAAAACTTCCAATAATTTGTATTATTGTTCCTTATCTACACACCTCAAAAAGGTTCCATTTAGTCCCTTTTTATATACGACATCACCCCATATGACATATTTTGCTATTTTTAACCTTATATTCCTTTTCTCCTTCAAGGATAAGTGACTGGGATAGTATACATAAATATGATAGTGTGCCACATTTAGGAACCATGGATCTTGTAAGCTCACCAATAGGATAGTAGGAAGTTCTTATTATTCTTCCTTACTTCTGGAAATCATTTTGCACAAACCTTAACCTCTGACCAATTTGGTTGGCCTAACCTCCAAGTCTTATTCTTGAATTTTAGCAACTCATGTTACTCTATTATTCATCCCAACATCTTTTTGAGTTAGAATACTTTTCATAGCTGAACTAGGAACATATATAACTGAATGAAAATGAAGTATATAATATGCACAATTATTTAATAGATTTTATTATAGTGAAAGCTTGCTTCTTAGCCAAAGAATATTTAAGTTCATGCTTTTTGAGGGGAACACTCATAAAGGCTATTGGAGCTTCTACATTCAATTCATTTTTTGTAACAAGATACTAGACATGGTATATTCTGAAGCATAATAGTAAATACCAAAATATTTTTGGAAATTAGGTATTAACAAAGTAGGTGTTTATACAGTCATCTCTTTAATATATTCAAATGCTTTCTTAGTAGCTTGATTCCATCTGAATGCTTGTTTTTCACTCATCATCTCCATAATATTCTTTGTAATCTCAGCAAAATTAGGAATGAACCTTGTAAGAAAATTAATCAGGCCAAAGAAAGACTTAACTCCCATACTATTATAAAGAAGACATAGCTTTTGTATTGCTCTAACCCTTTCTAGGTCAATTTTGATTCCATCCTTTCAAACTAGGTGTCCCAATAACTTCCCTTCTGTAACATAGAAAATTGACTTCTTAGGGTTAATAAATATCACATGACTCTGACACCTTACAAAATAGTCTCCAGATCCTTCAGATGATCCTCCCTTTTTCTATAGAAAATAGTCAAATCGTCAAGATAAATGACAATAATTCTATCTTTCAAATCTCTAAAGGATGAATCCATCACCCATTGAAAATTTGCACCAACATTAATCAAACTAAAGGGCATATGGTTAATGAAAAAGATCCCTAAAGTGTAGTCAAAGTAGTTTTATGTTGGTCAGCTATAGCCACACTTATTTGATTATAAACTAAGAACCCATCTAGCATGGACATCATTTCTAACCTAGCAACTATTTGCAAGATGTGTCCATCACATGTAAGAGATAATTATCTTTTAAACTGGCTTGGTTCAAATTCTAAAAGTCAACATAGATTATTATTTCTCCATTCTTTTTGTGTACTAAAATAATATTTTCCACTCAAGTAGAGTGATGAATTAAATAAATAATCTTAGCCTTCAACATCTTGTCAATCTCCTTAAAGATGGCCTTAGCAATTTTTGGGTTATAATTTCTCACCTTCAACCTAAATAGAGTTGCATTTGCTCTTAAATAAATATGATGCTAAAACTACCATGCTTAAAATTCTAAAGATCATCATAGTACCAAGAAAAGACATCCTTATACTTAATCAATAAATCAATAAATTTGTTTTTCTCCTTTGGTGAACAACACCTACCAAAGGATATCCATTTGGGGTCAGTCTCACTCCTAATATTGATTTTCTCATTATCCTCCACTTTATTAAGATTTTGGGTCAGTTTGCCTTTAGTATATTTATCTTGTTGAGTGAACAAATATTTTAGAGAGACCAATCCTTTAGGGATTTTGTTTTCCTTATACTAAATTACATCATCTTTTGAATTGATCCCTGGATTAGGAATGAATTATTTACATTCTACTTTAAAACCTTCAAAATAAGTCTCCAAAAACATCTCAACATTCTTCAAGAATTTTATGATTTGCTTATCATTCTCAAAAACTTGCCAATTTTCAGCATTATCTAGGACATTAGGACGATAGACTAGTTCTATTCTATATGAATCTCTTTTGAAATTAGGGTGTGGGAGAAGAAGAGAAGTCGATACTACTAGAAAATATGCCTGCATGTTCTGGTCTCTAGTAATTGATTCAATATAAAAGGCATCAAAATATTCTATCTCATCCCAAACTCTCTTTTTGTAATGTCTCAATCTTTCATTTTTAACTAAAAAAATGCCTCTCACCTATTTAACAATTAACTCAACATCTCCTTTTGCCTTGAGCATCTTTACACCCTTTCTTTTAGCTTCATTTAACCTAAGAAATAAATCATCTTACTCTACACTGTTATTAGTGTTTCTAAATTCTAGCTTGAAAGAGTAAGGAAAACTTTCACCTTTAGGTGAGATCAACACAACCCCTACTCCTGAATCAGTGATACCATAACTATTATCAAATTCAATGGTTCATAGATCATTTGAATAAATAGAATTTAGGATAGATTGTAATTTCAATTCCTTAGAGGAAACAAAATAGTTACCAAATTAACATTCTTTAAATAGAATTCAAGACTTATGATCATCAGAAAGGTATATAGTAAACTTATATTTAGGTTCAGGTTTTAGCTTAAATTTATACTTTCTCACTATAATTATTGCTTCCAACCAATCCAATTTAATTTACCCACTCAAATATTTTCAAAAATTCTTCCTCAACAACATCCTATAACTAGAAGGGATATCTACTACCAAGATAGCTAATTTCACTCTTTTATCAGGATAACCTGCAAGAGCAACTCATGCATCTTTAATTTATCTGAGCAAAGAAATTTGTTTGTCATCCATAGAGTAACACCTACCAATTTTTTTTAATGGATAGACCTAGGGCTTTGGCTACAAAAGAGGGCATGATATTATCACAAGCACCTGAGTCTATAATAAAGTTACTAAGTTTATGGCCATTTATGAATAAAGAAACATAAAATGGGTTGGGCTTCATATCAGTCATGTAAGAAGTATCATTAGATGAATTGTGGGCCATTTTAGGATTATGCATGGGTGACTCAGGTGGCAAAGCAAATAATTGGGCAATGGGAGACTTAGTATTAACATTTAGTTGACTTTTGGATTTAATTTGTGTAGGACTAACTTTGACATATTTAACCAATTTGTCGAGTTCCTTGTGTTTTAAATTGAGGTATTCAACAGGGGATATTTATATTTTTGAAGATTTACAAAATTTTACAATATCAAAAGAAGCTTCTGGATCATTTTTATGTAACAATTAAATTTGTTGGGTCTTCAAGTTAGCGTCAAAGGTTCTAGTAAAAGAGTTTTCTTACCTTTAATAGGTAATTTTTACGTATTAAAAAATCTGTGATTCTTATGATTTCTAGTAAGCACAACACATGAAGGATTTTCAAGAGTAACCAATATTTTACCTCCTCTTTCTGAATCTGTCTCATATTCTAGGAAGTGTATTTTACAGTCACTAGGTTCCTAAAAGTTTCTTTCTTCTTCATTAATCTCCCACAACACATCTTGAGTAGCAGCCATTTGAGCATATATAAGCTTCTCTAGACAAGAATTTTCACAATGATCAATATTCAAATGAAAGGCACACATGTTACCTCTTCCAAGAGGAGATTCAATAGTCAACTTTGGTTATGCTGATGTAAGTGGTAATGTCCTACTAGCATTTGCCTCTAGATTAAAATTTCCCCTACCAATATCTTGATATGGTTGTTGGAATGAAGTACCAACCTTAAGTTATTGTATTTTTGGGGAAAACATATCATTGACTAGTCTCTAAACAATAGGATACGTAAAGGATAAGGGATGAGTATTAGGTACTTGGACTTCTTTCTTCCATTTTCTAGTCATAATAAGTCATCCTCTAACCCAACTTCCTAGGTTTATGTGGTTGCTAAATAGATAAATGCACCTCATCTGAGATGAAAACTTATATCAAGAGGCATAGAATTAATAAAGAAATATTTTTGATTCTCAGTAGTTAGCCTTTTAGCAATAGGGATCTTGTGCATAATTATATTGAGTTTGTCTATAAATTCCCTCATGGGTTCATGTATCTCCTTCTTCAGTTGATTCAATTGAGAAAGAAGGGAATGTTCATATTCTATGCTTTTAAACCTATTTTCAAATGTAGTTTTCATATCATTCTAGTTTGTGACTGAGGAATTAGTTAGATGATAAAACTATTGTGTTCTAGTATTGGTTAGAGTTTACATAAAAAACCTTATGGCTACATCTTGATGTTGCACACCTAATACACCACATGCTACTAAAAAGGCACTCAGATGATCCTCTGGTGATTATCTTTCATCTCTATTAAATTTGGGTAAATTTTCCCTTGCATTTTTAGGCAAAGGATTTAGGTTGGCCCCTAAATTTAGAGGTCCTATAGTTGCTCCCTAAGGTTTGGCCATTAGAAGAAAACTTATGGTATAAAGAAAGATAGTACCAGAAAGAGTTAAGGCTTGATAGATAGAGGATGTAGAGGGTTAAGGAGGGATAGGAGGTCTACTTCTAGATTTCATAACATGGATAGGAATATAAGGAAAATTTAGGCTTTGCCATGTTTGAAAAGTAGGATCCTCATATCCCTCTCTTCTCAAAGATGTTGTGTATCTTCTAGAATCTAGCTTATGATAATATAACTAGATAATTAACTATTAATTTCTATGCTATTCTTAATCTCTTCACACTTTATGGGCTCAATTTCTTGTTATGTTTTTTGCTTGACTCCTTGTTTGTCTGAGTAACAACAATATCAAATTATTAACCAATTCTTCTTCTTTTTCTAATAAACTACTTGCCCTCCTATAATCATCAAAATTTTGACAAGTACACCAAGAAAGATTATTTAATTAACCAATTATATCTTCCCACTCATCTTGAAAACCAAGGTTATGCTATAAAATAGGAATTATGTTCTCATGTGAAAGCACCATTATTGTTTCATATTAAGGTGACTAATCTTTCAGCCAAGATTTCAATTTTGATGACCAGTAAAGTCACCAAGAACTATTGGTTAATAGATTTATCCTTATCTAAAAAAGTTTTATTTTGACTCTATACCCTTCTTTCAAGAATAAATAAGTTAAACAATAAATAGTTGAGCCATCAAGAATAGTTTCCCTCTGAATTAGAGTCCAACTCCCTTTGAGATCTTCAATAAATTTAAATTATTCTAACCTTCTGATACACTTTTAACCAAAAAGTGCTTAAAGGCTAACTAACATCTATACATAAGCATGTTATGAATGTGATATCCTTTTCTATAACATCACTGGGTAATAGAATACATAGATTCTATCTTCAATAACAATCAAATACACACACACACACACACACACACACACACACACACACACACACACACACACACACACACACACACACACACACACGGACGCACATATTACTGAACCAATAAATGATAAAACACATATAATGAGTTGTCAAATGAAAGAGTAATTACCATATGAAAGAATTTTTCATATAGAAAACCTAATTTAAAATACTCAAACACACAGATCTAATTATGCAGTAATTATTTCTCTTTTTCATTCATAGATGAAAAATATTTTAGACAAACATCATATATATTGTGAAGCAACAATAGTTCAACTCTAAAATTTCTTGTCTCTTTTTATTCACTATTCTCTATATCTATTTTTAACAACTACAAACATATATATATATATATATATATATATATATATATATATATATATATATAGTTTCCCTAATTATCCAATCTTTGAAACCAATCTAGAGTTAATGTAGCTCTTACCCATATAGGATTTAGTTTTTACAAACTCATTTAAAGATCAAGTTTTTGAAAATAATTTTGACTGAAAAATTGAATAAATAAACTATGTAAGTAAGATCATGGCTAAGGTGATGGATTATAATCTCTAGATTTATTGTGTTTGGTTGGGGAGGCATGTTGAGCCTTCCACTCCTAAAATTTTATAACAAACTCCTATATTTTTGAGAAATTGGGAATACCATTGTGCTATACCCTTGCCTTCCAGACATCTTTCTCCCTCTAAATTTTTTCCATCTTATCCATGTGCTCTGGGTGTGTGTCGACGCAAAGATAAAGAAGTGACTCCACCTTTGAAATTCAAGAGAATTTTTTGGTTAATAAATTGTAACTTTCTTTAATGAATTTAATTGTTTCCCTAAAGGATTGAATCATAGTATTGATGTCCTTTTCTGGTTCTCCATCATCCTTTATATATTTTACATCAATACACTGTAGACCATGTTTTAATGATTGAGTGAATTCAGTTATTTATTAGATCATTTCTGTAAGTTCAATTCACCCTTGTTCAGATACTAAATTCCTCCATTCGATATTTTTCTTACTTACATACAATACATCCTCATCCATACCTATCAAATTCTTTTTTGACAAAAACTTTGCTAGCCTATACTTCTATACATCATCAATTTGTTTCATCACATTCATCCATTTGCCTTCATCTTTTATCCATAGAGAATTTTGTGTCTTCAATTCTTCAATAGTAGTTATGGTTTGATCATATATATTTTTTAATTTATAAATATATTCTATACCTTTTTATATAATACAATCCAACCAATTATCAAATACCTTAGTTACCATTCTATTCCTATTTATCTGATCCAACATTTTTTTATTAACTAGAGATTTAGAGTTGAAAGATAGGTATAGTTATGAAACTGGTTGTGAATTTAGATTGTGAATGGCATCGATGTATTCTACTATTGAGTGTAAGGTCTATTTTTACTCCCTTTTATATTTCTCATCTTTCTAGGTTTGATTGACTATCTTTTTGGTGGATGCCTCAAGATGATGCACATTTGTGGCTCTTGAAATAGTCCAAAGATTATTTTTTTAATCATGAAATCTTGCACTGTAAGATCTTGAACCTCTTCATCAGTTATCAACTAGGCTATTTCTACACTCTAGTTCTTAGTACTAGGGTCAATACCTAATGTGGATGTTTTTTTAGTTTCTCAAGTTTAGGGTTTTTTTCTAAACACTTACTCACCATGCCCTCCAATGGCAAAGAAAGTGAGACTATTTTTCTTTTGTCACTAATCGAGTTTTTCAGCCATTTGGATGTAGAGGCTGAGATTTCTTTACCACGATTTGATTGATTATAAGACACATTTTAAAATCATCATCCGATCAGTAGAATCAGAAGCAACCTCCCTCTATTGTTTTGAACTAACCTCCTCTGCCATTTGTGAATCAGACTCTTTATCACCTATTGCTACTATTGAATCCTTTTTAGAATTAAATCCACAATTATTATTTTAAAAATTTGTCTCTTTCTCCTATTTTTAGTCCTTGATCTGGTGGCACGAGGAGGCAGAATAGTGGGCTTTCTTAGATTTTTTTATGATAGGACCTCTACCAAATCTTGACTTGGAAGTACCTACACCATAGATAGAAATAAGATGGTCAGAGGAGCTTATTAGGGGTGGTAATTTAACCATTGATGCACATTGGTGAGAAACTTTATTTTGAACTCTCTCCAATTTTTGTTCCTTCAACAATTTATTAGTTCTCCTTATCATTGGGAGGGTCTTAACCTCAATCCTATCTTCTTCATCTTTATCCCAGTCAATTTTTTAAATAAATGATTGTTTTATTTGTTTAAATTATATATCAATCACCTATTCTTCATTATAAAAAATTTCAAAAATATCCATATTTAAATTAAAGATAATTATTTGTCCTTGGGAGAACTTGCACCACAGTCTTCTTTTGACCTCGAATTCATCTGAATAGTCCTCTAATTAAGGAATATGTGAAAACCCTATTATAAAATCCAAATTATCCCTAGCAAAGCCTTTAATATAAAATTGGGATATGGGAGTGAAGTACTAAAAATTAATTTTTTTAAGATCCACTTCTAAATTCAAAGCATCAGATACTAACTAGCGTGAATAACATCCAAGTTCAATGGGAAAAGATATACCAGATTCCTTTTTCATTAATTTTTTTTATCTACATGTGTTAATTATCTGCAGAATTCTATCAACATAAAATAGTCAAAAATATACCTGTGTAATTTCAAAGGTTCACCGTTAAAACCCCCAACTTTGATATAAGTGCACTTGGAAAAATAAATAAATAAAACTACCATAAATGTTGATCAGCTGCATAGCCTCATTAGACATCCTCTTATTGATATTGTTTGCTAATTCATAAGTCATTCTCTTAGTAAAAATATCATTAGTCCTCTTGTAATTCTCATAGTAGTTATGCATCTGTAATTGGGAATAATAGTCATAACTTTTTCTATCATCAACCCAGGGCATATGAAGTAGCCCTACCCATTATCTTGTATATGCCAGACAATATAAGAGGTATGGAGACATAAAAATCTTTAATCCTCAAATAATTACATATACCCATATGCAAACATTCCATAATAATTTTTGCCCAATCCAAATATTGCTCTCCTTAGAGGATCACCTGTATGAAAAAGTACATCCAATCTTTCCAATAATATGCCTGAGTGTTGCACTTTAGTATGTCTAGTAACACAACAATATCTTTTACTTTCAGAATCATGTGATCTCTTGTCAATGGTCTAGGTAGTCTTGAAGCCCTTTTTTGAAATTTCAATAACCAATTTCTTGTGATCACGCTCCTATAATTTACTTTTTTTAGTGAAAAATGACCATAGAAAGAAGTAATATTGAGGTCAGAATATGGTTCTTTAGGCATAATTATCATCACAGACATCAGAGTTTGCCTATTGATATGAAGCAAAACATTACCATCTATAGTTTTGATGTACCTATTTTGGGGTCCATATCTATTCATGCACTCTCAAATTAATTTAGGGTACTACACATCCATGGGAAAGGCTACAGCTTCGAACAAATCACTTTATACTGTCTTCTCCATCATAGGAGTTGGCACAAGATTTCTAGCCCTCTTCCTAAAATCTTCTAAGTCATATTGAACCAGAGAGGTGTCCCCAAATTTAAGAAGAGAATAGATGAGACTAGAACGATGCTTGTAACCAAGAAATATAGATTTTATATCTACAAGTTGGATGATATAATGAAAAAAAAATGTTTTGAACTTCTTAAATAATGCCAAAAACTTATAAGGATTCTTCTTTCCAACGAAGTAATGAAAAAATATTATAGTAAGAGTAGAAATCACCTTAAATGTATCTAAAATCACTCGTCTTGTTCTCCTTTGCATCACACAGTATGTCTGTTTGCTAAATTTGGCTTGTTCTCTCTTGATATAAACATTAACCAAGTTGAATAATTATTAAATGAAATAGTAAATGTAAAAAATGTTTGATAAGACATGAAATTTGATATATGCATTAATGGCAAGCATTCTTCATGCACGACCTTGATAAATAATGATTATCCAATACCTTGCAAAAGTTAAAACTTTCTACTTCATAATGGGTTTTGGATATATTCTCCTCTAAATATCTTGATAATTTTTGAGTTAGAGAAAGCCTCAAGGTGAGATGAGAGTATAGTCATTAAACCATTGAACCATTAAACTCTTAGAATGTGGTTGAACTTGATGGTTCAAAGATACAAGATGAACTACACAGACTGACCAATAGTCACATGACTTTTCAATAAAATTTGAACTTTGAAATAGTGAACCATTGAATTTTTGAACTATTGAACTCTTCTAGGAGGTTCAAGTAGTAGCTTCAATGATACATTAATTTATACAAGGTAACTAAGTGAACACAACTCCTTACAAAGCATTGATTATTAAACTCTTAAAGTGTTGAACTCTTGAACCTCGAAAAAGAGTTCAATTTCAACTAGAAGGTTCAAAGATATAATTGAAACACAAAGGGACAAATAATTTTTTTTAGAAACATTGAATTATTGAACCCATTGAACCATTGAACTCTTGAACTTTGAGAATGTTTCAAGTTTAAAGGTTCAATTCTTTAGAAATTTCACACACAAAATATGATAGGTGGGTGAACTTTAAAATTTAAGAGCTGACTTAATAAACAAAGATATGACCAATAAGGGGAAAATGATATGTCGACTCTTGCTTAAGGAAATTTCACAAAAAATTGAATAATGGAATCTCAAAAGGTAACATTGGCTCTGATTGGGGATTACATTTTATGGCAAAATGTAGAGAACTCAAAAACTTTAGTTACACATAAACTGAAACATAGATACGGAAGAAAAGAAGCAAGACAAACCAAAACTAGGAAAGGAAAACACAACACATGATAACAAAGGAAAGGCTATGTATAAAATAGGAGATGCCTATTTCATAGGTGATACAACTTAAGATCCTATCCATTATAGGATAGGGGTAAAATAGATCCATCAAGATATTCTAATTTAAAATAATTAGGATCCAGTAATTGATGAATTTTGAAAGGCCATTTCCAAAGTGTATCAAATTTTCCATGTGCTCCTTTAGGTTCTCTCCTTCTATCCCATAGCAATAATTCATCTCCTTCCATGAACTTTCTAGGTCTAGTTTTCTAATGAATTTTTTTTCAACCTTGGCTTGATGAGCAGTAATCTGATCAACCAGCTCATTCCTCTCTTTCTCAATATTAGTTAAGTACATAAATCTTTTCTCTAAAGAATCTTGAAAACACTGATCTTTAATAACATTTTATAATTTAGCCACAGATAATTCCAAAAGTAATGATAACTATGCTCCTATCCCATAAACCATCTCAAAAGGCATCATTCCTATTTCTCTTTTTTGGGTTATCCTGTCAACCCAAAGTGCTTTGTATAGATTCTTATGCCAATCGTTGGGGTTATCACTCACCAATTTCTTCATGATGGCTATCATATTTTTATTACTAGACTCTGCTTATCCATTCCCTTAAGGGTAATATTCTAATGAGTTATAAAGAGAGATACTATGCTCATAGCAAAATGAAGTAAGTTCAATTGAAGAAAAATTGGTAGCATTATCTACCATAAGCTTCTGGGGAACACCAAAACATACCAATATATATATTTTTTAAAAATAACATACCACTTCTGAAGTGGTTCTCTTCACAGGGGCTGCTTCAACCCATTTCATAAAATAGTCTATTGCTATTAAAATGTGTGTATGTCTAGCATTCGAAGGAGGTGAAAGAGGCTTAATAAAGTCTAATCCCCATTATTTGAAAGGTTATTCAATAATGATAGGCCTTAGAGGCAATGTTGCAAATTATGGCCTTCCTAAAAACATTTTGCATTTTTCATAATTAGCCACCTATTTATATGCACCTATGAACATACCTAGCCAATAATAAAAAAAATTAAGGATTTTGAATGCTATAACCGAAGAAGAGAAATTTACACCACATGCTTTATTATGAAAAACTTCCAATAGTTTGTATTATTGTTCATTATCTATACACCTCAAAAAGGTTCCATCCAGGCCCTTTTTGTATAGGACATCACCCCAAATGACATATTTTATTGTTTTTAACATTAGATTCTTTTTATCCTTCAAGGATAAGTGATGGGGATAGTATCCATAAGTAAGATAGTGTGCCACGTTAAGGAACCATGGATCTTGTAAGCTCACCAATAGGACAGTAGGAATTTCTTCTTCTTCTTTACTTTTGACAATCAATTTGCACAAACCTCAACCTCTAACCAATTTGGTTGGCCTAACCTCCAAGTCATATTCTTGAATTTTAGCAACCGATGTTGCTCTACTGTTCATCCCAACATCCTTTTGAGTCATAATGCTTTTCACAACTAAACTAGGAACAAATACAACTAAATCAAAATAAATTATATAATATCTAAATTATTTAACAATTTTTACTATAGCAAAATCTTATTTCTCAGTTAAAGAATATATAAAATCATGCTTTTTGAGAGGAACACTCATAAAGGCTATTGGGGCTTCTACATTCAATTTACTTTTTTGTAACAAGATACTAGACATAGTATATTCTAAAGTATAACAATAAATAACAAAATCTTTTTAGAAATCGGGGTTTATCAAAGTAGGTGTATATGTTATTGCCTCTTTAATATCTTTAAATTCTTTTTTAGCAGCTTCATTCCATTTGAATGTTTACTTTTCACTCATCATCTCCACAATATGCTTTGTAATCTTAGCAAAATTAGGAATGAGCCTTCTGAGAAAATTAATCTAGCCAAATAAAGACTTAACTCTATTCTTATTAGAAGAAAGACTTAGTTATTTTATTCCTTTAACCCTTTCTAGGTCAATTTTGATTCCATCCTTTGAAACTAAGTGTCCCAATAACTTCCCTTCTGTAACGTAGAAAATTGACTTCGTAGGGTTAAGAGATATCCCATGACTCTGACACCTTTGTAAAATGGTCTCCAGATCCTTCAAATGATCCTCCATTTTTCTAGAGAAAAAATTAAAATCATCAAGATAAATGACAATCATTCTATCTTTTAGATCTCTAAAGGATGAATCCATCACCCATTAAAAATTTACACCAGATTGATCAAACCAAATGGCATACAATTATAAGCAAAAGTTCCCTAAGGTGTAGTGAAAGCATTTTTATGTTGGTCAGTTGTAGCCACACTTATTTGATTAAAACTTGAGAACCCATCTAGCATGGACATCATATCTGACCCAAAAACTATTTACAAGATGAGATCCATCATAGGTAAAGGATAATTATATTTTAAACTAGCTTGATTCAAATTCTTGAAGTCAACATAGATTCTTATTTCTCCATTCTTTTTGTGTACTAGAACAATGTTTACCACCTAGGTAGAGTGATGAATTGGATAAATAATCCTAGCCTTCAACATCTTATCAATGACCTTATGGATGGCCTTAGTAAATTTTGGGTTATAATTTCTAAACTTTTGCCTAAATGAAGTTGTATTTGCTTTCAAAGGAATATGATGTTGAAACTGCCCAAACCTAAAATCCTTAAGATCATCATAGCACCAAGAAAAGACATCCTTATACTTAATCAATAGATTAATCAATTTATTTTTCTCCTCTGATGAACAACACCTACCAATGAAGATCCATTTTAGATCAGTCTCACTCTCAACGTTGATTTTCTCATAATCCTCCACTTTGTTAGGATTGTAGGCAAGTTTGCCTTTAGTATATTTATCTTGTCAAGTGAACAAATGTTCTAGAGAGACCAATCCTTTAGGGATTTTATTTTACATTAACTAAATTACATCATATTTTGAATTTATCCTTGGATTATGACTGAATTCCCTACATTCTTCTTCAGAACCTTCAAAATAAGTCTAGAAACATCTCAACATTCTCTAAGAATTGTTGGATTTGCTTATTATTCTCAAAAACATGCCAATTTTAATCATTATCTAGGACATTAGGATGATAGACTAGTTTTATTATATATGAATCTCTTTTAAAATTAGGGTGTGGGAGAAGAATCCAAGATTACTACTATATAATCTACGCATGTGTTCTAGTCTCTAGGAATTGCTTCAATAGAAAAGGCATCAAAATATTTTATCTCATCCAAAACTCAATTTTTTTAATGTCTCAATCTTTTATTTTTAACTAAAAAAATGCCTATCACATATTTAACAATTAATTTAGAATCTCCTCTTGCTTTGAGCATCTTTACACCCTTTCCTTTAGCTTCATTTAACCCAAGAAATAAATCCTCATACTCTACAGTGTTATTAGCGTTTAGAAATTCTAGCTTAAAAGAGTAAGGAAAACTTTCACCTCCAGGTGAGATCAACACAACCCCTACTCCTAAATTAGTGATAGCATAACTATCATCAAATTCTATGGTCAATAGATCATCTGAATGAATAGACTTTGGGATAAATTCTTCCTTCGAGTCTTCAAAGGAGAGAAAATAGTTACCAAATTCACATTCTTAAAATAAAATTTGAGACTTAGGATCATCAGAAGGGTATACAGTAAACTTGCACTTAGTTTCAGGTTCCAGCTTAACTTTATACTTTTCTACTAGAATTGTAGCTTTTGATCAATCCAGTTTAATCTAGCAACCTAAATCTTTGCAAAAAATCTTGCTCAATAACATCACATAACTAGCAGGCATATCTGCTACCAAGAGAGTTAATTTTACTCATTTATCATGATAAGTTACAAGAGAAACTCATACATATTTAATTTGTCTGAGCAAAGAAATTTGTTTGCCATTCATAGAGTAACACCTACCAAATATTTTTGTAAGGGATAGACCTATGGATTTGGTTATAGAAGAGGGCATAATATTATCAGAAGTACTTAAGTTTATAATATAGTTACTGAGTTTATGCCCATGTATAAATAAATAAACATAAAATGGGTTGGGCTTCATATCAGTCATGTAAGAAGTATCATTAGATGAAATGTGGGGCATTTTAGGATTATGCATGGGTGACTCAAGTGGAAAAAAAATAATTTGGCAATGGGAGACTCAGTATTAACATTTAGTTGACTTTTGGATTTAATTTGTGTAAGACTACCTTTGACATATTTAACCAATTTGTCAAGTTCCTTTGGTTTTAACTTGAGGTATTCAACATGGGATATTTATATTTTTGAATATTTATAAAATTCTACAATATTAAAAGAAGATTTTGGATCATTTCTATGTAACAATTTAATCTCTTAGGTCTTCAAATAAGCATCAGAGGTTCTAGTAAGAGGTTCCTTACCTTTAACAGGTACTTATTGCATATTAGAAAATCTCTAATTCATCTGATTTCTAGTAAGCACAACATACGAAGCATCTTCAAGAGTAAAAAATATTTCACCTCCTCTTTTTGAATCTAACTCATATTCTAGGAAGTGTATTTTAGAGTCACCAAGTTCCTCAAAGTTGCTTTCTTCTTCAGTAATCTCCCCCAACACATCTTGAGTAGCAGCCATTTGAGCGTATTTAAGCATCTCCAAACAAGAATTTCCATCATGATCAGTAGTCAAATGAAAGGCACATATGTTACCTCTTCTAGAAGGAGCTTCAATAGTCAACTATGGTTGTGTTGATTTAAGTGGTAATGTCTTACCAACATTTTCCTATTGATTAAAATTTCTCTTAACAATATCTTGATGTGGTTGTTTGAATGAAGTACTAGCCTAAAGTACTTTCCTTTTTGGGGAAAACATATCATTGACTAGTCTCTAAACAATAGGATCCATAGAGGATAAGGGATGAGCATTAGGTGCTTGGACTTCTTTCTACCATTTTCTAGCCATAATATGATCATCCTCTAACCCAACTGCCAAGGTCTATGCGGCTACTAAATTGATAAATGCACCTCTTCTAAGATGAAAACTTATATCAGGAGGCATATAATTAATAAATAAATATTTTTGATTTTCAATAGTTAGCCTTTTAGTAGTAGGGATCTTGTGCACAATTCTATTGAATTTGGCTATAAATTCTGTCATGGGTTCATGTATCTCCTTTTTGAGCTGAGTCAATTGATCAAGAAGGGAATGCTCATTTTCTACAAATTTGAACCTATTTTCAAACATAGTTTTCATATCATTCTAGTTTGTGATTGAGGAATCAGTTAAATGATAAAACCATTATGTTGCAATATCAGTTAGAGTTTACATAAAAAGTCTTATGGCTACATCTTGATGTTGCACACCTAACACACCACATGCTATTGTAAAGGCACTCAGATGCTCCTCTGGTGATTGTCTTCCATCTCCATTAAATTTTGGTGAATTTTTCCTTGCATTTTTAGGAAAATGTTTTAGGTTGGCCCCTAAATTTAAAGGTCCTATAGCTGCTCCCCAAGGTTGGGCCATTGGAAGAAAACTTATGGTAGAAGTAAATATAGTACCAAAAAGAGTTATGGCTTGATAGAAAGAGGATGTAGAGGGTTTAGGAGGGATAGGAGGTCTATTTCTATCTTTTCGAACATTGGCAGGAATTTAAGGAAAATTTAGGCTAGTCCATGTTTCAAAAGTAGGATCCTCAATTCCCTCTCTTCTCAAAGACCTTGTGTATCTTCTAGAATCTAGCTTATGATAATATAACTGGATAATTAGCTATTGATTTCTATGTTGTTATTAATCTCTTCTCACTTTAGGGCTTGATTTCTTGCTATATTTTTTGTTTCTCTCCTTTTCCTAAGTAATAATAATCTCAAATTATTAGCCAATTTTTCTTCTTTTTCTAATACTCTACTTGCCCTCCTATAATCATCAATATTCTGACGAGTACACCAAGCAAGAGTATTTAACTAACCAATTATATCTTCCTACTCATTTTGAAAACCAAGATTAGGTAGTAAAATAGAAATTATATTCTCATGCGAAAGCAACATTGTTGCTTCATATTAAGGTGACTAATCTTTCAACAAAGATTTTAATTTTGATCCCCAGTGGAATCACCAAAAACTATTGGTTAACATATTTGTCCTTATCTAAAAATGTTTTATTCTAACTCTATACCCTTCTTCTTTCAAGAATAAGTTAAACAATAAATGGGTGAACCATCAAGAATAGTTTCCCTCTGAATTAAGGTATAGCTACCTTTGATATCTTTAATCAATTAAAATTATTCTAATCATTTTGATACACTTTTAACAATAAAGTGATTAAAGGATAACTAACATCCATACATAATCATGTTATGAATGTGATATCCTTTTCTATAACATCAATGGGTAATAGAATACACATATTCTATCTTCAATAACAATCAAATACATTAACATATATATATATATATATATATATATATATATATATATATATATATATATATATATATATATATATATATATATATATATATATATATATATATTCTTGAACCAATAAATGATAGAACAGATACAATGAGTTGTCTAATGAATGAGTAATTACCATATGAAAGAAGATTTCACACAGAAAATCCAATTTCAAGTACTCAAATGCACAGATCTAATTACGCAGCAATTGTTTCTCCTTTTCATTCACAGATGAAAAACATTTCAGTCAAACATCATATATACTGTGAAACAACAATAGTTCATCTTTAAAATTTCATGTCTTTTTTTCTTCACTATTCTTTATATCTATTTTTAACAACTAAAAACATATATATAGTTTCCCTAATTATCCAATCTTTCAAACCAACTCAGAGTTAAAGTAAGTCTGACCCATATAGGATTTAGTTTTTAAAAACTCATTTAAAGATCAAGTTTTTGAAAATAATTTTAATTGAAAAATTGAATAAAGAAAATATGTAAGATCATGGTTGAGGTGACAGATTAGAATCTATAGATTTGTTGTGTTCGATTGGGGAGACATGTTTAGCCTTCCACACCTGAAATGTTGTAACAAACTCTTGGATTTTTAAGAAAATAGGAATACTAATGTGATTTACCCTTGCCTTCTAAACATCTTTCTCCCTCTAAATTTTTCCCATCTTCTCCATGTGATTCAGGAGTGTGTCGATGCAGAGATAAAGAAGTGACTTCACCTTAAAAATTTGAGAGAATGTTTTGGTTAATAAGTTGTCACTTTCTATAATGAAGCTGATCTTTTCCCTAAAGGATTAGATCACATTATCAATGTCATTTTCTAGTTCTCCATCACCCTTTATGTATTTTACATCAATACACTATAGATCATACTTTAATGATTGAGTGAATTCAGTTATTTATTTGATCATTTTTGTGAGTTCAATTCAACCTTCTCATGATATTGAATTCCTTTATTTGATATTTTTCTTATTTACGTATAGTACATCCTCATCCAGACCTATCAAACTCTTTTTTGATAAGAAATTTGCTATCCCATACTTCTGTACCCCATCAATTTAGTTCATCACATTCATCCATTTGCCTTCATCTTTTATCCACAAATCTTTTTGTGTTTTCAAGTCTTCAATAGTAGTTGTCATTTTATAATATATATTTTTTAATTCATAAATATATTTTGTACATTTCTATACAATACAATCCAACCAATCATCAAATACATTGGTTACCATTCTATCCTACTTATCTGATCTAATGATTTTTGATTAACCAAATATTTAGGGTCGAAAGACAGGGGTAGTTGTGAAATTAGTTGTGGATTTAGATTGTGAATGGCATCAATGTATTCTACCATCGAGCACAAGGTCTATTTCAACTCCCTTTTAACTTTCTCATCTTTTTAGGTTTGGCTAACTATCTTTTTGGTGGATGCCTCAAGATGATGCACATCTATGGCTCTTGAAGTAGTCCCTTAGATCTATTTTTGTAATCATGAAATCTTACACTATCGGATCTTAGACCTCCTCATCAGTTGCTAGCCATGCTATTTATGCACTCTAGTTCCCAGTATTTGGTTAATACCTACCCTAGATGTTGTTATTAGTTTCTTAGATTTAAGGGTTGTTCATAAATACTTACTCACCATGTCCTCCAATGACAAATCAAATGGGACTATTTTTATTTTGTCACTAATCAAGCTTTTCAGCCATTTGGGTGCGGAGGCTGAGACTTCTTTATCAAGATTTGATTGATTAGAAGGCACATTTAAAATTATCATCAATTAAAAAAAATTAGAAGCAACCTCTATATGTTGTTTTGCACTAACCTCCTCTACCATTGGTGAATCGGACTCTTTATTACCTATTACTTCTCTTACATCCTCTTTAGATTTTAAATCTATAATTATTTTTTTAGATATCTATCTTTTTCTCCTACTTTTAGTCCTTGATCTAGTGATATGAGGAGGCAGTATAGTTGTAAGGGCCTTCTTAGATTCTTTGAGGATAGGACCCCTTCCAATTTTGACTTGGAAGTACCTACACCATGTCGTCCTCCAAAAATATCACTCATTTTTATGACAACATTTGAACTATTTTGGCCCAATAGACCAAAATCCTCTCTCCCCTTCTAAAAAATTGTTTTGGGCATTCAAATTCTTCATTATTCAAGCTTTTTTCATATTTCTACAGACTCTACAGGCTTGAATCCACAGACTCTGCAGGTTTAAATCTACGAACTCAGTAGAAATGTTTCTATGAACTCAACATGCTTGAAATTACTAGGTTCAATAGGTTCAAAGGCTTCTACAGGTGAGTTCAATCAAAAGAACAAGTTTCCAACATTTAGTCATTTTCAAGATTGGTTCAATGCCTTGGTTCAACCAAAAGAGTTCATCGACAAGATTCTATGCAGTGTTTGAACCATTGAACATTGAACCATTTTAGTTCAACAGGTTCAATGGGTTCAAGGTTCAATGTCATTAACAAAATTTCAATCGCTTCAAGAATTCAATGCATTCAAAACACTTATCAAAGAGAAGAAGGCTTGAACCATTAAACTACTTTGGTTCAAAGTTTCAACAAGTTCAAGGTTCAGCATCTTTAGCAAAGGTTCAAAGGTTCAATGCAGTTTGATTCAATGCGATTAAGTTTAACACAGTTGGTTCAAGCAATTAATTAAACGAGTGGAACAAAAGATTGAACCATTGAACCATTGAACCAAAGTTGGTTCAATTAGTCAGTTCAAGTGGCTAAGGAAAGAAAAAAGCCTGAGAGCAGAAGCTGTTATGTGTCATCTACCAGACACATTATAATTTGTCTCTAAAAAGTAGCAGAACATGCCATGTGTCCCTTATAAGATAAATGGAGCATGCGAAGTGTCAATATTTGCAGCGTCTTCCTTTTGTTTCGTAAAGATTGTGGCGGGCCCTAGGTAAGTTGCTAAGGTCAAACGTAATGCAACAAGTGTCATCATCCACATAAATCCAAATGTTTCCAGAGTGTTTCTAAAAGCTTACCAGAAGTCACCACATGTCATCTTCTATAGGACTCTCAAAAGGCATCCAAAGCTAAGCGGAAGCTGCCACATGTCATCTCTCATTTCACAACGGATGCTACCATGTGTCACCTATTGGGATCAACAGATAATCAACTAAGGAAAAGCCAAAGGACAAATAGCCCTTATGGAGGGTAGGTGAGGAGCAGATGGACCATTGCAAAAACCTAAAGAATAGTTCCATACTTGCACAAGTCCTTGTAGAGGGCACAGTTTTCTTTCAAAAAAGTTCCTGTAGCAAAATGGTTACGACAAAAATCCTTTAGACTTTTTGTTTGAAGGAATTCACCCAGGAAGTCCACCAAAATAGAAAACCCACCGAGGAAATAAAATCCCAAAAAGTTTCCACGTGTCCCTTCTCAAGTTGCAATATAATGTGCCACATGTCCCTTACAAAGTGCAGTAGAAGCTGCCATGTGGCATCTACTGAGACATAGTTTCTAGTCACTTTTAAAGTAACAAAATGTGCAACTTGTCATTTATAAAACTCAGTAGAGACTGCCACGTGTCATCTTCAATAGGAAACTAATATGAGTCTCAAGGACTTATTGAAGACATCCAAAGCATGATAGAAGCTGACAAGTTTTAGGATCTGAATGAATCTAAAATGAGTCTCGAATGTTTCTATAGTATAGCCAAAGCTCAGTGGAGACTACCACGTGTTTTCTTTTGTAGGACTTTCAAAAATGTTTCTAAAGCTTCAAGTAGCAATGGAAGCTACCACATGTCCTTGCCTATTTCTCAGTGGATGTCGCCATGTGTCACTTGTTAAAAAAGTAGCAAAAAGCAACCAGAGCAAGTAGGAAAGACATGAAGGAATGGCTAATGAATATGATGGGCCCGAAGTTGTCAAATTTAGGACAACCAATTAGCTGTTGGCTTTCAAACAATGATGGGCCCAAAAATGTCAAATTTGTGGCAATAAAATAGCTATTGATCCTTGTAGGCTTAAGCATAGACCTTGTGAATGAATTTTGTGACCCACCAAAGAGATATCCCGAGAGTTCAAATCACACAGATAAGGGCAAAATATAGCCAGGAAAGGAGGAACGATGAAGAAGGACCAGAAATACCCACACATAGGATATGTTTCTAGAAGGTGAAGTAGTCCACCAGGTGGACATTGGAGAACATGAACATTCAATGGTGTGACCCATTTCTCTACATTGAGAAAAGCAAATGGGTAACTATCCCTGATTCTAGCATATCTTTCTGACAGTGTTTAAAATGTATTGAATGCAACATGATGCATTACTACTCCCAAGTCTTTCTTGGAGAGATATATATTGGACTTTTTCTTATTTTTTTAGAGGAGATCTTTTGGTTATCAAAAACTAAACTCTACCCAAATTGAAATGCATTACTGAGACTTTGAGCTCAGATTGTTGATCATATTTTGTTACTAGAATAAGAAAGCAAGTGACTTTTTAGAGTTTGTGCTGTAATAACTTGGTTGTTGGGGAAATTGTTCTTATGTATGTTTCCTTAATACATTTTTTGTCTCTTTAATTTAATAAGAAGAATTAGTGAAAGTAGTCAGGAAGGTGTCTTGAAGCCAACTAGGGAGAGACTTTGTGCCCCCATAATTGCCGTTAGTGTGTTTTCTTTCTGTTTCTGTGTAAAGGACCTTGGGATGACTTTGTGCCCTCATTATCCTTCATATCTCACTCTTGAGCATTTGAGGTGGAGACTTTGTGCTACATCTTAGTCTGTTGGTTACTATGCCCTTGGTTACCTTTTGCAATTACTACCAGGAAGATTCTTGTGGTTTGTTGAATAGTACTTCTGAAAGAAGAGGAGTGCTTTCTATCATTACTCCTAATATTTCTCCTTTGATCCTTGAACATCATCTATAAAAAAAGAGAGATGGATGGTGTTGTCCTACCTCAAGTGTTATTTTTAGAATAAATATATAGTATATAGATCATCATATTTAATAGGGAACCTCCCCTTGATGAGAGGAGAGATTAGTTCCCTTTTGATGTAGTAAACCTGCATATCTGGCTGACCAATCTCCCTATGCTGTGGTGAATAGAACCATTTTTCCTATCAGTTAGCTGAGTGAAAAAATATTCACCCAACACACCATAGATAGAAATAAGCTAGTTCGAGGAGCTTATTGGAGATGGTAATTCAACCATTCATGCACATTACGGGGAAACTTTATTTTGAACTCCCTCTATTTTTTTTCACTCAACCATTTCTTGGTTTTCTTTATGATCAAGAGGGTCTTAACCTCAATCATATCTTCTTCATTTTTATCCCAATAATTTTTGGAATAGGTGATTATTTTATCTATTCAAATTATGAATCAATCACCTGTCCTTCATTATCAAAAATTCTAAAAATACCCATATTTAAATTAAAGGTAATTATTTATCCTAGGGAAAACCTACACCACAGTCTTCTTCTGACCTAAAATTTATCTAAATAATCCTCCCAATAATCCTCTAATTGAGGAATATGTGAAAACCCTATTCCAAAATCCAAGTTATCCTTGTTAGGGATGCGAAACACCGGAAGCATACAATTGATTACCAAACTTCAAGCAACTTAATATGCGGAAATAACCAGAATCAACAAGTAACTAGAATTCAGAATAACACAGCATATGAGAGACAATACACAACTTGTATTAACACTTTATACAGAAAAGAATACAATAAAAAAGATGCCACTTCTTCTCCACCACCTTACAGAGGTTTCCCACGCCTCAAGTGAACAGTAATTCTTCTCCCGAAAGCTCTCCCTCTCACAGGTCCCAACACCCAACTCAAATACAGAGTTGGTGTTCACCTCCCGTGCTCCACGCACACCACAAGTGCTCCACGCACTCCACAAGCACTCCACGTGCTCCACAAGTACTCAAGGTACTTCAAGTAGATCTCCCATGAATCTGCAACAACTTGCAATTCAACAGACCATACTTATGGAAGGAACTTCCTTGCCTTCCTCTCTGCTCTATCCGAGTACACACCTGTACTCCAAGTAGATCCTGCCTGATACTGCTCCCTGTTGTGTTGCTATCTATATGACCTTGCACACCTGCAAATCAAACAACGGTTCTGCTCACCTGTGAACCTCGACCTTTCACACACATACACCTGCAGATCAACGATCTTACTTACCATGTAGATTTCCTATATAGGCAATGCAACTGTGACCAAGATCCTACACTCCTGAAGAACCCAGCTGGCTCTCCAATCCAGCACCAACACACCTGGTACTGAGGCACTAGGAGGAACGCACCATTGCTCTACCTCACACACAGAAGGAGCTTATAATTATGCTCTTTTACTCCCTAGCACACTTTTCCAATACAACCGTGAGTCTATTATATAGATCTCATCCAAACAATAATTAGACATCTAATTACAATAATTAGATCCACAGCTCTTAGTCTATAATTAGCCCTGATCATGCAAACACTTGGTTCGTTAGCTAACTGCCCGTAATTAGCTCGCAGTCGAACCACACAGGTGACCGACGCCGGTCCCTATCCGCCTGGGGGTCATTGACGCCGGCTGATCTCTGACCGACATCGGTTGCCTTCCTGCCCTATCCTGTCGACATCGGTTGGCCTGACCGATGCCGGTGTCTCTGACACTCAGTAACTCTCCTGCAACCTCCTCCGTGTCTGCATCAGTGAAGCTTTTAGCTCCATAACCTAACAATCTCCCACTTGGAGATAAATAGCTGCACTGTACCTATACCTATACTCCATCTAATCTGTTTCCTGGTTTGTATCCCTCTTCAAGCTCCCACCTGAAGACAACCCACCACACATCCCGTGGTGTACCACCTGTCATCCGAGTACCCTGCCACATCCGAACCTACAACACCTGTAGTGAAGTCCTGACCCTGCATAGCAACACCTGCTGCCGGTCCCTCTCAAAAAACTTGAGAACCCACTTCCCCGAATTGGCTCTTAACTCTGACAGCTCCCACTACATGGGAATACTCAGGTCTATACCAGACCTCATGTGATTTCAGACACTGTACCTGTCCAGCCCTTAGTGTGCTTCGGTTCTGCATCTCGAACCTCGCCAACACCTAATTCACATCAGCTCCCACTCGAGACAAAATCAACCTGTGATCTCCATGCCTCCCATGTCAAAGAATTTCGCTACTCCAAACTCCTCCTGACATGCCACTGAACTAATCTTACCCTTAGCTCAGCAAAACCCTGTATGTACAAACCTGCTATAGCAAAACATACCATCCACATACAGTAACAGAATGATGTCATGACCATCATCCTTCTGGTAAGTCAAACCACAGTAGTTACCTTGACATCGACTGAAGCCATGCTTCGTCCTCCACCTGTCAAAACCTGTACCACTGTCCTGCAGCTCCACAAGACCATATGCCCTGGTCTTCCGTCTCACGTATCCATTCTCTCTATTCTTCTACTAAGGAATCCATTCGTCTCTATGCTTTCATCCAGCTGGCAAACCTACCAAAACTCCCGTTTGGTTCTGCATCATAATCCTGCCTAGCTCACACCTGTTTCCTGGATCCTTCCTGCTCTATAATCAGCAACAAGTATGAAGAAGAGGAACACGAATTTGAGGGGCTACTTACGCCTTCAGTCCTCTGTATGGGTGTTTGAGACTCCTTGACAGCATGCTGTCCACCCAAAATTCGTTACAGTGATCGACCTCGGCCACCCCACAGTCTGCATCCGACCGACGTCAGTTCTATGCGTCTGTACCTGACTACCAACCTGCCAGCGCTGGTGTCCCTTCTGCCGATGTCGGTCCTCCTGACCGACATCGGTCTTACTTACTACCGACGTCGGTCTCCTTAACCGACGTCGGTTTTACTCTGCCCGACACTTCCGGCTTTGGTCTGCACATGACTGACATCGGCACCTGTCTGTTCGACGCCGGTTCCTCCTGATCGACGCCGGTGTCTGTGTTCGCCTGTGAGTGATGACTTTTTACCCACGAGCTCCTTTGGATCAAAACACATGTCCAAACTGCTCTGCTCAAATGTATCCAGCCTCATCCACTGAACTCTATCCGCCATCTCCTCCAAGAATACCAAGGCTTTCTAGTTCTTAATCTTGTCAAATATATCTGTCTTCCACTTAAGAACATGCATCTCCTTCCTGCTCATGTGACCAAGCCTACGAAGCCACATCTCCGCAATAGAAGAAGAATCAGTAATATAAACAAGTAGATAAAGTATACCTGTTTTCTTACCACCAGCTAATTCAAGTGCTACCACTGTGAGAGTTCTTGTGCATCTCTCATCACCCAATCTTTCTGAAGAAATTAGCCATATCTCCAAACCTGGGACCTGCATGACCTTCATCAACACCTGTGTGTTGGTCGCCTGCAATTTCAGCTTCACTTCCCCTTTGCCAATTCTTTGGCAAGGCTACCAGCTCCTCTATCTGGGGCTGCATGGAAAGAGGCAACCGAATCTTTTATCCAAGATTCAACTTTATCCAAGAAACCTGTAAACACATCCTGTGCAACAACACCTGCTACATCTGTATCTTCAGTTTCTTCATGCTGATCTGCTACCAACCAACAATGTTCTTTTACCTGCTCTTTCTTTCCATCGGACCTTGAGTAACCGTCTGTGCTTTTCAACTCCTCCATTCTTAGCTTACTTTGATCTGCCGTTGCTTTACTCCCACTCGATCAGAAACCCCTGAGAGTGCCCTGTAACCAAACACAACCCTGCTTCCTGCAACCTTAGCTCTGATACCACTTGTTGGTATCAAGCTCAAGAACCTACAACCAAGTCTCTGATACCACTTGTCAGGGATGCGAAACACCGGAAGCATACAATTGATTACCAAACTTCAAGCAACTTAATATGCGGAAATAACCAGAATCAACAAGTAACTAGAATTCAGAATAACACAGCATATGAGAGACAATACACAACTTGTATTAACACTTTATACAGAAAAGAATACAATAAAGAAGATGCCACTTCTTCTCCACCACATTACAGAGGTTTCCCACACCTCAAGTGAACAGTAATTCTTCTCCCCAAAGCTCTCCCTCTCACAGGTCCCAACACCCAACTCAAATACAGAGTTGGTGTTCACCTCCCGTGCTCCACGCACACCACAAATGCTCCACACACTCCATAAGCACTCCACGTGCTCCACAAGTACTCAAGGTACTTCAAGTAGATCTCCCATGAATCTGTAACAACTTGCAATTCAATAGACCATACTTATGGAAGGAACTTCCTTGCCTTCCTCTCTGCTCTATCCGAGTACACACCTGTACTCCAAGTAGATCCTGCTTGATACTGCTCCCTGTTGTGTTGCTGTCTATATGACCTTGCACACCTACAAATCAAACAACGGTTCTGCTCACCTTTGAACCTCGACCTTGCACACACATACACCTGCAGATCAATGATCTTACTTACCATGTAGATCTCCTATATAGGCCATGCAACTGTGACCAAGATCCTACACTCCTGAAGAACCCAGCTGGCTCTCCAATCCAGCACCAACACACCTAGTACTGAGGCACTATGAGGAACGCACCATTGCTCTACCTCACACACAGAAGGAGCTTATAATTATGCTCTTTTACTCCCTAGCACACTTTTCCAATACAACCATGAGTCTATTATATAGATCTCATCCAAATAATAATTAGACATCTAATTACAATAATTAGATCCGCAGCTCTCAGTCTATAATTAGCCCTGATCATGCAAACACTTGGTTTGTTAGCTAACTGCCCGTAATTAGCTCGCAGTCGAACCACACAGGTGACCGATGCCGGTCCCTGTCCGCCTGGGGGTCACCGACGCCGGCCAATCTCTGACCGACGTCGGTTGCCTTCCTGCCCTATCCTGCCGACATCGGTTGGCCTGACCGACGCCGGTGTCTCTGACACTCAGCAACTCTCCTGCAACCTCCTCCATGTCTGCATCAGTGAAGCTTTTAGCTCCACAACCTAACAATCCTTGGCAAAGCCTTTGCTATCAAATTGAGATATGATAGTGAAGTATTGCAAATTGAATATTTTAAGATCCACCTCTAAATTCAAAGCATCAGATATTGACTAGAATGAACAACATCTAAGTTCAATGGGAAAATATATACTAAATTCCTTTTTCATGTTGAATTTTTATCCACATGTGCTAATTGTCTATAGACTTCTATCAATACAAAATGGTCAAAAACATACCTTGGTGACTTCAAAGGTTCACCATCAAAACCCCCAACTCTAATATAAGTGAACTTGGAAAACTAAATAAAAAAACTACCATAAATGTTGATCAATTGCATAGCCTCATCAAACATCCTCTTATTGATGTTGTTTGCTAATTCATAAGTTATTCTCCTAATAAAAATATCATTAACCCTCCTGTAATTCTCATACCAATTATGTATCTATATTTGTGAATAATAGTCATAAATTTTGTTATCCTTAAGCAAGGGTGTATGAGGTAGCCCTACCCATTGTATTGTATATGCTAGGCAATAAAAGAGGTATGAAGACATATAAAAATCTTTATTCCTCAAATAATTACTTAGACCCATATGCAAGCATTCAACTGTAATTTTTATCTAGTCTAAATATTGCTCTCCTTGGAGGATCACCTGTATAAAAAGGTACATTTGGTCTTCCTAATAATATGCATTTGCCCTTTAGTCTATGTAGTAACACCATAATATCTTTTACTTCTAGAATCATGTGATCTCTTGTCAATGGTTTGGGCAGGCTTAAGCCCCCTTTTTGAAATTTCAATAACCAATTCCTTGTGATCACACTCTGATAATTTACTTTCTTTACTAAAAAATGACCATAGGAAGAAGTAATATTGATGTCAAAATATGATTCCTTGGACATAATTCTCATCACAAACATTAGGGTTTGTCTATTGATATGAATAAAACCATTACCATCTACCATTTTGATGTCCCTATTTTAGGGTACATATCTATTCATGTATTTTAGAACTAATTCAGGCCATTGTACAACCATGGGAAAGGCCACAGCTTCGACCAAACCACTTTCTACTATCTTCTCCATCATAGGAGTTGGCACAAGATTTATAGCTCTCTCCATAAAATCTTCTAAGTCATATTGAATTAGAGAGGTGTCCCAAAATTTAGAAAGAGAATATATGAGACCAAAACCATGCTCATAACCATGACATGCATATTTCATAGGTACATGTTGGAGGATATAATGAAAAAAATGTTTTGAACTTCTTAAACAATGCCAGAAACTCAAAAAGATTCTTCTTTCTAGCCAAGTAATGGAAAGAGCTTATAGTAATATTATAAATCACCTTAGATGTATCTAAAATCCCTACGAATTTGGGCAATAAAAATCTTATACCACTAGTGATGTTCTCTTTTGCATCACCCAGTATGTTTGTTTGCTAAATTTGGCTTGTTCTCTCTTGATACATACATTAACTAGGTCAAATAATTATTAACCAAAATAATACGTGCTAAAAATGCTTGATAAGACATGAACTCTAACGTTTAAATTAATGGAAATCATTCTTCATGCGTGACCTTGATGAATAATGATTATCCATAACCTTGTGAAAGTTAAAACTTTCCACTTCATAATGAGTTTCGGATATATTCTCCTCTAAATCTCCTGCTAATTTTTGACTTAGAGAAAGCCTCAGAGTGAGATAAGAGTATAGTCACTGAACCCTTCAACCATTGAAATTTTAGAATGTGGTTTAACTCGAAGGTTCAAAGATAAGAGATGAACTACATAGACCGACCAATAGTCACACAAATTTTCAAGAAACTTGGAACTTTGAAATAGTGAACCATTGAATCGTTGAACTATTAAACTCCGCTATGAGTTTCAAGTGGTAGGTTCAATGATACATTAATTTATATAAGGTAACTGAGTGAACATGACTCCTTATAAAGCATTGAGTATTGAACTCTTGAACTGTTGAACTCTTGAACCTCGAAAAAGGGTTCAAGTTCAAATGGAGGTTCAAAGACATAATTGAAATACACAAAGGGACAAATAGTTTGCTTTGAGAAACATTGAATCATTGAACCCATTAAACCATTGAACTCTTGAAATTTGAGAATGGTTCAAGTTCAAAGGTTCAATTCTTTAGAAATTTCACACACAAAAGACGGTAGGTGGGTGAACTTTAAAAATAAAGAGCTGAATTAATAAACAAAGATATGACCAATGAGGGGAAAATGATAAGTTGAATCTTTCTAAAGGAAATTTCATGAAAATTTGAATACGGGTGACTAAAAAGGTAACATGATGGAAGGGTCATGTTAACTTATAATCATTGGATAGAAGCAAGTTTTTTAAATGGAGCTCTAGGGTATATAAAAAGTATAATTTACAATAATGGGAGTGTCCCACCAGAAGCACCAACATATGTTATGTTCAAGTTTGATAACTACTCGAGAATATTGTTTGAAGATGAAACTACATATATAGTTCCAATTCCACCAATACAAAGGGGACACAAACCCAACTACCCTTATGGTTGGTTTGGGCATTAACAATACAAAAATCATAATGTTTGACCCTTCTAAAAGCCACAATTCATATATGTCAAAGAGAAAGATTAACATTAATATATATGGCTTTATCCCATATAGAGTCCTTTGAGGAACTAAGAATATTACCTACATTTTAATATGACTGCTATGAAAATGAAAAAAATGGAAAACAACTTTCCAAATAGAAAGATGAGGAAGAAACATTGAAACTCTTAGAGGAAAAATAATTTCATGTAATTACGAAGAAAATTGATGTACCTATTCATTACTCAACATTTTATGTGATGTGTACTTTCTTTAAAAGATGCTGAGAGATGTGATTCTTTAAGCATGTATTCCACTTATATCAGAAATACAATATAAGATAGACGCCTAAAAATGATACCTCTTGATGTCATTTACATATATTTATCTAAGATAGATATGCTAGTATTAATTTACATGAAAAGGAGTATGATAAGAACTAACTTCATATAGAAAAACCATCATAATAAATAATATACCTCATTATAAAAATAAACAAAATAAAAAGGTTTAGACTATGCTGGAGATGAAAGTGGAAATAAGGAAGACAAAGACAGATGTTTGATTAAAAGGGTTTCCTTGAAAAAGCTAGTTAAACATGAGCTGGCAGGTTTAAGAGATAAGGGGATGGGTTTTTTGTGTATAAATGTGGCCAGGAAGGAGCCTCGCTCTAATGAACATAGTATAGATCTTTTTCCCCCTGTTCGCGACAATGAAGCGATTTTGGGGATTTAGAATGAGGTCATTTCCCTAGCAAAGATAAGCTTCATAACAGTCTTATTCAAAAATTCATTGGGCCTAGACCCAGCATTGATTTTGTGCATGATTGGGTCCTCAGAAGATGGAATATGAATGAATATTTAAAGGTTGAAGCCATGCCTAAAGGGTTTTTGTTGTTTTCCTTTTCATCTCAAGAAAATAGCTCCTGTCTTTGATAGGAAGATGTGGACTATAGTAAACTCAATGGGAATTGCAAGAGCATTGAGTTCCCCTATTTCTGTTGATTCTGTGACCAAGGTAAGATGTATGCTACTTTTTGTTAGGGCCTGTGTTGTTGTAGATTTAGATACAGTGTTACCTAAATCCATTAAGGTTAGATCTAATTTTTGGGTTTATATTCAAGACATTGAATATGAGAAAGCTTCTAAAATTTACCGTCTGTCACACTTTTGGCCATAAATGTGTTGCCAACAAAAATAACAAATAGCTGGCTATGACACCTACATTCTTGAAGGATTATAGTCTCAAGTGTCAGATCACAGTTGAGGATAATATGAATCATATGTTTGAGGATAATGTGAAGGATAACTCATCAAGTTAACAGCTCCGTGATTGAGGTGACTGCTCCCCTGGATATGGAGGAAAGGAAACATCTGACGAAAAGCTATAGTGTTTACAATTAATTTTACATCGCCTAAGGGGGCCTGTAAGAATGATAATGACACAACTGATAATCTTTTTGTAGAAATGAATGGCAAGTCGGTACAAGTCCTTATCCAATATTGCCCAGATGCTGAAGCCCCAGAAGTGATTTCTCCACAAATAAAGAAGGGATCTTCCACGCCACCTATTGTTGTTCGGCAAGGTCAGATTAAGGATGAGTCTTTCAAAAAGGATACCTCCTTTGAGGATCTTGAGGCTATACTACAAATTAATCTTGCTTATCAACTTGATCTACTGCTTGGTGTTTTAAATGAGTCTCTATCCCTGGGTTCATTAGATTTCAAGATTCTTTATTTTGCAAAAGAAATCTGCGTTCATGCTCAGAGGAAAAATTTGGGGCCTGCTAAACTTGATCTAGGAAGCAGGAAAAACAAAAAATAAAGACTCTTGTTTGGAATTTATAAACAGGGGAAGCGTTTCATTCTCAAATATTCCCTCATTGGATGGTTTTGATTTTGGTTATTTTTTTAAACTCCTCTAGTTTGTATTGAACTTGGAACGGCTTCTTACCCTGCTAGTTTTGTGACCATTATGCTATTGATGGGCTTTGAGCTCGGCCTACATTGATTTTGTATTTGCTGATGTTTTTTTCAAGTGTAGTTGTGCTCATCTCCTAGTGGCCAGTGGCTTTTAATTTCAAATTTTTAATTCTGCTTTGCTACTGTTTTGATTCTTGGATTGTATGGTCGTTACATTTTTTGACCATTTTATGGTGGCATTGGCTTCTGAGCTACATGACTTGGGATCTTTGCTAGTTTTTTTTGGTTCTTTTGGGAGCTTGTCTCCGATTGGGCCCCTTGTGCTTATGATGGATTTTTAATTTTTTTTTTTTTTGGGACTATTTTTTTGTGTTTATTTATTTTAAGGAGACCTGAGCTATCTGATGTGTTTGACGCTGGTTCCATCAACTTTGTTTTTTTTTTGGGGTCCTCCTCACTCTTTTAGTTAGCCTTTTATCTTTTACTACTATTTTTTTTTGGAGTCTCGGGCCTCACTAATCAAAGTGGGCGTACATTAATCTAAACATTAAAAAAATTATTTATTAATTTTTTTATTCCTATAAAAAAATATATAATTGCAATTATATTTATAGGTGTTCTTATAATGACATTTGAAAAATATGATTAAATGTTAAACTAAAAAAATAAAATAATTTAATTTAATTATATCAAAATTGATATGGTTAAATGAAAAAAATAAAATAATAAATTTGACGGTTTAAAAAAATAAAAAACATATAAATACAAGCCAGAGAAATACAAATTAAAGAAGAGTAAGAAAAGGAATAAATTGAACTATATAATAAACACATAACCATTGTTATTTTATATGTAATATATGGATTTTACTAAATCATATTTATAAATAATCATAACAATGAAATTGTAAAAGTAATTAATTTATAAATAATATTTATGGATTTTATCACATCATATTTATAAATAGTCATAACAATAAAATACACTGATAGATATCATGTATCATAGTTTATTAAAAATATATGTATTTTAATTGTTTTAGATGAATTAGGTATAAAAATATTACTCTTCAATTATATGTAATTGTATAATATTAAATCATTTATATGTGTACTTCAATTTAGTTAGCTAAATGTTTGTATAATTAAATTTATTAGTTTATATTAATTTTAAAATGTAATTATAATTAATTTTATTATACCTTTTACATTTAAATATAATTAATGAAGACTTATATACTCATTGAATTATGATAAGTTACATTTTTTACTATATCAGCAAAAAGCTTATATTTTATTATTGACCTTATTTGTCATTTAAAAAAATGATAATTATTTATTCAATTTTTTCATTTAATAATATTCTTAGTTATTATAATTTTATAATTAAATATAATTAATGAAACTTTAAGCTTTATGTACACATTAAACTATATTAAGTTACTTTTAGTACCAAATAAAAAATATTTATTACATGTAACAAATGTTTAAATTTAATTATTGGTTTTATTTACCTTAAAACATTAATAATAATTTTTTGCAATAATTATTTTAAAATAATAATATAGTTTATAATAAAAAAGAAAAATACTAGTAATATTTTTTTCTTATACTATAAAAATGAATATATAATTCTTATTTTTTTTTATAATTTAAAATTTTATTTTATATTTAATATAATCTCCTAAAAATATTGATTTTATTTTACTTTTGAAAATATATAATTACAACTATTAAATGTAAACCTAAAATATATTAAAAAAATAGATTCATTAATTATATTCAATTATATAAGAAATTAAACACAACCTATAAAATATTCTATACATATAATTAATATACTTTTTGTAATAATTTACATACTATTATAACTAAAAATAATATTTAATTTAATATATAATAAAAATAATAATTTAATATAAATATAATTTTAAACTTAATTTAAACGTACATTTAATATAAAAATAGATTCTATAAAATTTATAAAATAGGTATCATATCAAACATTCATACTTACAACTCAACATCAATAATATAATTTGAAGAATTTAATTAATACACTGATGAATGTGAATTTGATAATACATTAAATTAAACTATTTTAAAATAATATAAAAAAATTATTTTGTAATTATAATATATACAACACTCACGTAGGGTACAACATATATGGACATTTTTTTTTGGTCTACTTCCACTTGTGGGGAGCATCCCCTATGTTCATGTTTAGGGAAAACTTCATTTTAATGATAAAAAAATAAAATAAAAATGTAATACAAGCTAAAGGAACACAACATAATAAGTATTTCTTCAATCGATTGAAAATTTTGTAAAATTTTAGTCTTCATTGGCTATAATTCCCACTCCACATAAGAAATTATTTCAGTCGAATGAAACTTAATGATCAATCAAACCTATGGAGAATTTAATTTTGTGTGAGGCATTTTGCCATCTTTGGAAGCAAATAATTTGGATCAAAATGGAGTGCCAAAAATTGAGTATATATGATGAGGGAGTCAATAGGGTTGATCAGGGATGATTAGGGTCATTGAGTATGTGATTAGGGAGGATGAGGGAGTGATTAGGGATGATGAGCTATGGTGAAGATAGTGAGGGAGTGATTAGGAGATATGAGCGATGAGGAATGAGTGATTAGAGATGATGAGGTATGATGAAGTAGTGAATAGTGATGATGAGGTGATGCAGAAGCATCACTACCCAATATAAATAGTGATCCAGTTTACATGTTTTGATTCTTTATAAGCTGGTCAATGTCATAAAAAGTTTTTAGGAGTCTTTATAAGTTTCTCATTTTCTATCTATTTTGAATTACATATATATTATAATTTCTTTCCAAATGTTTCATTTGATTTTTTAAACTTTCATAGAGACTTAAATCTTTTTTCAAGAAGTGAAACATTGAATTTGGTATCATTAGACTTTAGCAAGGATTTTAAGATGTTAAAACACATATACCTAAACTCATATTTGATAAATATGTTAGTAGTTGAGTTAGTTGAGGACAATTTCAACATAAAAAAAAAGATAAAATTTAGTTAATGGTTATTTTGTAATAAGAGTCTTGTTCATGTCTTATTTTGTATTCAGAGTCAGATTAAATAGAGCTAGAGGGGGTAGGATTTGAAATGATGAATATAAATATCCCCAAGCAAGTGAATAAAGACAAGTATTTATTATCTGTAGATAAGAAAGGAAATAGACCCTGCATCTTCTTGAATATGTGTAAAGATAGTTGATAGTGTACGTGATCATGAAACATGTTTAGTAACAAGTTCTTTGTGATCTCGGTGTGAGTGGTAAGTTAAAAATACCATTTATTTGATGTTGATTATATCATT
Organism: Torreya grandis; assembly: GCA_037957365.1. Classification (NCBI taxonomy): domain Eukaryota; kingdom Viridiplantae; phylum Streptophyta; class Pinopsida; order Cupressales; family Taxaceae; genus Torreya; species Torreya grandis. Next base: position 186,184 of record JARHVA010001205.1, read on the forward strand.
TTTCATTTGATTTTAAAATCTTTTGAATTTTCAAATTAAAAACTATATACCCTATGCTTTTACAAACTGTGCCTTGAAATCTGAGTGAAGGTCAAAGTCTTGTGGAAGAGGAGATTCTATTTGGTGGGATTTTGGAATGTATGAGTTATTATTAAATTTACATAATAATTCCTTAATAGTATTTAAACATTTTATGTATTTATTCTGATAAGTATATTCTATTTTAAACAACACAACCTTGTCTCTAATGAGTAAAAATTCTGAGTATACATCTATGTGAGAAGGTATATGAATGTATTGGATTGAACATTAAAATGTATATGTTCGTGAGTTGATTATAATATTATCATGAATTCAATTATATTATTTCAAGAATCTTTAATATACTTTGATGAACAAAAAGAAAACTAACATAGTTCTATAGTCATCATGAAACTTAACATAATCAAAGTGGTATTTCATGGAAATTGGAAAATTAAGTGTTATAAATGGAAGGAATTGATTTTTTAAAGTGTGTAAACATTGTGTAGATTATTTTTAACCTTCAAATTGATTTATAATCTTTTTTAGAATGATTAGATTAAATAATCTCTTCTCAGAACTACAGATCTGTGACTAAGTACAAAGTCTATTCAAATTTGATTAAGTCAATATAATGTAGCTTAAAAAGTGAAATATATCACTTGGAAAACATGAATATGGTAAAATAAGTCCTAATCAAATGGTAAAAGTCATTATAAACACATTTCAATGATAAATTTCAAGTTAAACATGAAAAAATATAATATAGTGTTTTTAAGTTGTGGAAGTATGGATAAGTATTGATGGGGGAGGACTGTGTGGTAGACAGAATAGAAGGAAACCTAAATACCTAATCCAAGAGTAGAAAGAGCCAAAAGAATTTATAATATAGTTGAACCAAATCCTAGAAATTTTTGAATATATGGGATATGTTACATGGTATCCATAAATGAGGTTGATTTGATGATTTGAGTCTATACAAGAAGATTTTATGATAGATTAAGAAGTAGTATATGATATGAGGATTGTGTTGAAAAGTTAAGTAGGGTTAAGAAGAAGTTAGAGAGAAATCAGAAGAGAAGATATAAGTTTTTCAAATCCCTATTAAATCCTAAGGAACTAGAAATAATATTTGATCCATGTTGTTATAAACCATAAAGACTAGTAAGGGGGATAGTCTCAAAGTAAGAGAGATTGAATGCATTGAGTAAAGAAAATATAATGAAGAGTTTAGTGAGACCATTAGAATAATAGTGGATAATAAATGAAATGAATAAAATGCATATGTGAATTTGAAATGTATATAGGGTCCAAAGATAAATATCAAGAAAGAAAAGACAAAGTGAAAGTTATGTGGATATTGGCAAAGAGCTTGGACAAGCAGAGTATGAAATAAGGCTCTATATCATGAGGGATGGTGAGGGGTAATGAGGGAGTGATTATAAATGATGAGTAATGGTGAGGATCAATAAGGGATTGATTTGACATAATAAAATAAACAATAAGACAACAAACATGATATTTCAAAAATAAAAAACATATCAATATAAATCAAATCAAACAAAGAAATAAACACACAACAAAAATTAGAAAAGAGAATGAGGAAAAATGAACCAAGAAGATAATGATATAAAGAAAAAACACAAGAAAATAAAAAAGTTAAAATAGTTTGTCTATGGAAATTTTTTTTTCTTTAAATCTAATCTTCGTAACTATTTTGATAGAAAGATAAATTTTATATTATAAAGTTAGCAGTATTTTGTTGGTATCAACCAAAATAGTTTTTTGAATTTTATGGCCAAGTTGGAAGAAGCTTGTCTCATTAATATTATTATGCAATTAAGTCCCATGTTAGAGGGATGAAACATTACCCAAAGTTGAATCCTTAAAGTTGATCACTTTTCATTTTGATTTGAATCTAAATTCATTCATATATCAATGGATGTACTAGAGGTTTTTAGAAATTATGTTGTTGTATGCTTCATATATGTATTGCATTTCTATTTTCTTGCACAACATTGGTATATTGATAGAAGCCCTAAAGATTTTCAATCACTACCAAGAAAATTCAAATTCACCCTATAATATTGGATATTTATTACAAACTCATTTATTATAGGGTGACTTTGATTGCTCCTTCTAGTGAACAATAAAATGTTCTCACCAGTACATTCAACAATCCTAAAAAGAAATTGATATCCATTTTTTAATTATATTGGTGTCTTAATGTTGTCATGCCCACTAGCTTTAACTCGATCATTCCACACTTGAACATATCTTTTCATTCAAACTTGACTCAATAGTTGTTGGTATTCCAATAGAACCACTTGGAATTTTCATTTACATACCATTAAATGTTATTGTATTTGTATTCAACTTAATTATTATGTGCATGAAAGACTTAACAATTGATAGTATATGCATGGAATCCCTGAAGGCTTTCATTCACAGAAAAGTAAAACTTATTGATTTTGCATCAAAATTAAGGTTACCATTCACATAGTACTATAATTTATTATCTTCATATCAAAACTGTTGCTATCATTCACATATCATATAATGTAATTATTTTTGTATGAAACTAAAAATTTTATGCTTTTATGTTGCTTACTTTTTATGAGTCACACATAATGAAATGGGAAGTAAGGGAAGGGTTATTTTCTCCCTCTTTTAGTGAATCTAATGGGCACACCTGTAAATGCAAAATTAAACCCCATTATTGTAACTAATAATATTTTCTAAACAAACACATTATTGTATCATTGGCTTATAATTTTTAAAAATAAGACTCAAATAAAAATAAATATGGTTCATTAATATATAATGAAAGGTCATTACAAAGATAGGTGTGTCCACAAGATTGAAGATTTACCTCCCAGACAACCTATTTAGACATTTAAAAAGGTTAAACAATCTTAATCAAAGTTTTTAGAGCATGAGGTGATGTAATATGAAATACATGAGACCCCAAAGTTAAGGGTCCCATCTACTAGTCCCCTTACCCTACTCATAACTATTTTTTAACATTTGGAAATATTGATTTTGATACAAAAGCAATAATAATTACTATTATATGAATGTAGAATTTGAGGGATTCCATCCACATACTAGTAAATGGTGGGTCTTCAAAGCCATGTTGTGTAGAGAGACATAAATTGATATAAATCACATAGTAACTTGACTTGTAATAAATACACAAAGATATGAGGCACATGTGACAAGAATTAAGAAAACTTTCATGCCTTCCATTAAAATAACAATAAATTTAGAGTTAGATGGGAATGAAAAGATGCCAATGATATGGGTTCAGTTATGCGTAACATTTTGTCCCTCCAACATAGAAATTCATTTCATATTAATGAGATAAGTGTCTTTGAACATGGCAATATAATTCAAAAAACTAAATTGTTTGACATAAAAATAATAGCCTTTACTGTTTTGTCAATCCCACAAATTTCATTATCATTTGACTAAAAAACTTTCATCAATTCAGGGAAGGAGGTACATAAAAAGGTAGGGAGAGACATTTAATGATGGTGCTCAAGGTGGTATTAAATAACCACATTAATTAAGGAAATCTTTGCAAACCATGTGAAAAATGGCACAGAGATGGAGAAAAAACTATGAACAATGAAGGCACAATAACAATAAAAATCATGTGAAAATAAATTAAAATAGTATTGTGAGTTTAGTTACATGGAATAGATCTGCTCAAATGCTTTTGTAGATTAGTTTCAAGTAGGTTCCACCTATTTTATGGGAGGAAGAACATAAAAAATAGAGATAAATTTTTTGG
>JARHVA010001205.1:195000-210000 GCA_037957365.1 Torreya grandis
CAAACACAAAATAATGCATTTCAAGTTGAAATGAATATTGATGTTACAAATACTACACAAAATAAATATATATAAGAGAAGGAAACATCTCAACCTACAATAAGAAAATGAATGGAAAATAATGATTTATGAGAAGTGTCACCTTCTCAACCTAAAATAAGAAAAAAATGTAAGATACATAAATTGAAAGAGATAAAATAATACCTAATCCCAATGGAATGGCTGGGATAGATTTGGAAACATTTCAAATGATTTTCTGACATGGATTTTGATAATAGTGATTCACCAAGCATGTCTTATATTTTTCAATAAATTTATATTGTAATAAATGTTTCTCAAACCCCAAAAGGCCCTGTATGAAATAGATGTCAAAAAGAGAAAGTTCATCATCACTTTTCAACATCAAATACTATGGATCATGGACCACAACCAACAGAACTTGTGAATTTAACACAAGTAGAGGAAATGTTAATAACCCATGTCAACCCAATCCTAAAAGTGACATATACAATAAGAGGCCAATATAAATATAAAATACATACAATAAATTTTATGCAATAAGTAAAATAAATTGCTAAGGTTTTACCACATGAAATAAAATATTTGTCAATGATTATAGTTTGATGAAAGGATTAACATGGAATAAGTTACAACTTTACTGTCAATAGAGAGAAATTATATAAGGCAGTGAAATATAAAATAGAACATGACATGTTTTATTCAAATATGTAGATTGATGAAAATGCACTCAACAATCTTACACCTAACTTTGATGAAAATATTCTTAACCACTTGAACTCTGTCCATATGCAATTTGATTCTAATGCAAATGAAGTTATATTTGTGGGTCCACTGATGGAGATGGATAAAATAAATATCATTGATCACATAACTTCAATGGCCTATAAAAACCCTAACGTACGAAGGGAGATGAAATTAATCCATGCATGCGTAAATAACCCTACTATAGATCCTTGGTCATCCATTGATTGGTTTTTAATTGGAGAATCTCCTATAAATTAGTATGTCACATTAGGATTATTTCATATAGTATTTCCAACATTATTTCTTGATGGAGGATGTGATCGGATAGAACTGCGATTGAAATGAGTACATTTGCATGAATTTTTTAAACATCTTTTTATATACATGGATTACTATTTTATCCAACATCCATGAATTAGATATTAGATTATGAACATGATCCTAAGACATCATGCAAAAAATTTAAGTGCAGCTTTCCTAAAAAGAATCCATCAAGAGATGTTAATCAATATTACTAAGTTATGTAAGCATGTGGATAATATACCCCAGCCCTATCTAGTAGATCATTTGATGTAGTTCAGAACCTCATTTAGGGGTATAAGGTAATATTAGGAAAAATTCTATTGTGAATAAATGGACACGTTGTATTAAATTGAATCACATACTAGTTTCTTCACATTGAGTGCAACTAACATGTATTAGCATGATCTACATGCACTGATGCTAGGAACCCGACCAAGAGATCCATGATAAGTCCAAAAATTAGTGAACATATAATATTATTGATTATGATCATATAATGGCATATTATATGCACTTGTGACATTTAATTTTTCATAAAGAGATATTGAAAAAAAGAATGAAAGTACAAGATTATTGGTCTAGATATGAATCGCAACATAGAGGTTCACCACATGTGCATGAATTCATATGGTTAGATAGAGCATCAAATATGGGTAACCTTGATTGAAAAAATTATTTTGAATTAAATAATGCTGAAAATTACTCTCATTCTATTGTTCATCCTTCGAATTATTAGGAAGATCCACACAAATGAAACATACATGTTTATCATCAATTATTAGGGAATATATGTTTTATGAATTATCTATATTTCTTAGTGTAATTAATTAATTATTATACATCATTAATTTTAGACATGTTAAAATTTTATGTAACATCCATGTCTTTGAAATACAAGATAACTAATAAAGGAGAATATGGAGTGTGATTATGAATAGCTACTTAATTTTGTAGAATGACATACAATGTATACAGAGGGTACTTGCCTATGTAAGAAAAGAGGAAAAAATGTTTGTTGGTAATATTTTGAATCATATAAATATTTGTATAAAAATTATACATAATATTTGTAAAATAACTAATAACTGACTTATTATTTTTTCTAGATATTGTGAACTATGGCCCCATTGAATGTTAATGGATAAAAATTATATGAGGTCTTGAACAAAAGAAATACAAAGTTTGAGCCTAAAGGAAATGATGATATAGTCAATACACACAATCATTCTATATTATAATTATGGACATAAAATATATATTTCCAACTTGTTATGTCCAAACACACCATGGTCAAATACATTGCTAAGTATACAATAAAGATAGAGAAGAATTTTGAAACTTATTATAAAATGTTGATGCAAATAAAAAACATTGAAAACCCTGATGAATTAGTATTAAGATCATATATAAGTGTTTTAACTATGATAATTATTGAAAGAGACGTTGGGGTGTAAGAAACATGTCACGTGTTGTTGGATCTTTTGTTAGTAGAGAGCAGTAGAGTATTTAAGATCTTGAATATTTCATGTCAAGTGTTCAAAGCTATAGACAATAATGAAGAAGATGATCATGAAGAACATACAATGTCTTTCATTGATGGAGACAATTATATGCCATTTTCCATGGAAATCAAATTACTTATTGAAGCATATAGATCTTGGACTTATAATCTAAGGCACAAAAAATACACAAAATTGGAGCCAAGGAATATTGCAACTATAGTGAGAATATTTCCAAGGTTTTCATTCATCCCTAAATGTGAATCAAATAAATAGATTGATTTATATTGGTCAGAGTTATTGATTTAAAATCCATTTTGTGATATATAAAGAGATATTGGAATTGATGATGAATAAATAATATCAAATTGGGATTCATTCAATTACAACTATTGGCATGTGTAGAGAAGAACAATTCCAGAAGATTTTGAAAGTCATGGTGATACTAAAGATGAGAATAATAAACTTGATTAAAAAAAACAATGGAACACGAGTGGGAAATCATATCCATGCTACAACATGGCCAAGCTATGAAATTTAGTGAGATAGATATGTTGGGAAGAGTAGATATTGATAGACAAGCATTATGGGATAATGAATAAATAGGTGAAGAATACAAAAATAAATTGATCAAATTCATAAGCACCATGAAAGATAATGAATTTATTATAGATGATGATATAACACCATATATGAATCAAGAAACCTTGGGTTCCAAACCAAAAATAAACACTTGATATGTTTATGACACATTTACATGGAGGTCAAAATATTTTCCCCCTATGCATGATAGTCCAAAGAATAGTAGCAACATGAAAGTCATATCTAATAGCTGCCATTAATTGAGCTTTTCAATATGCAACATTCACAAAGTGATATCCACTTATATTACTTGTACCAATTAGAGTTGTAACATTCAACATTGGTGCCTCAAATATCCATTCATAACTTCAAATCTGAACTATGGGTTTTGTTTAATTAGAAGGAATAAGACTTAAAAGTTTCCAAGAGCATATATGCCACATAAAACATATATTAATTGATTAAATGAGCTTCATTGGGAAATATTTTCCAAAGAACATAGACTCTAGACTCTGTCAAACATTTCTTGAATATGCAAGCATGAGTTTTAGTGGTATATCTATTATTTTGATTGGAGATTTGGGTCAGATTCCTCTTGTTAGTGATATACCACTATATGATAGCAACATATGAGCTAAATTATTGTAGGAAGAATTCAAACTAGTATTTGCTTTGGACAAGATATTTAGAGATGAAGGACAAAGTGATTACCAACAAAGGTTTTGTTGGCTACTCACAAATCTGAGAGATTCAAATCTGACAATAGAAGATTAGAAGATATTGATGACCAAAATAAATGTTGGAATAGATAGATCCACCAATGAAGAGTTTGAAATTTATATCCATTTATTTTATATAAATGATAATGTGCACAACCACAATAAAAAAAATTATATTCATTAAAAATACTAATTGTACGCAACATTGCAACCAAAGTAAGAAGTGTCAAAACACCAATGGGAGGTCCAAATGATGAAATTGATGTGGAGTTACTGATTATTATTGATGTAAGGGTCATGTTAACTTATAATCAATGGATAGAAGCAAGGTTTTTAAATGGAGCTCTAGGGTATATCAAAAGTATAATCTACAAACATGGAAGTGTCCCACCAGAATCATCAACATATGTTATGGTCAAGTTTGATAACTACTCGACAATATTGTTTGAAGATGAAACTCCATATATAGTTCCAATTCCACCAATACAAAAGGGACACAAAGCCAACTACCCTTATGGTTGGCTTGGCCATTAACAATACACAAATCATCATGTTTGACCCTTCCAAAATCCACAATTCATATATGTCAAAGATAAATAATTAGAATAATATTTACGTCTTTATCCCATGTAGAGCCCTTCGAGGGACTAAAAATATTACCTCCATTTTAAAATGACTGCTATGAAAAGATAAAAAATGGAAATAACTTTCCAAACAGAAGGATGAGGAAGAGACATTGAAACTCTTAGAGGAAAAATAATTTCATGTAATTATGAAAGAAATTGATGTACTTATTCATTACTCAACATTTTATGTGATGTGTACTTATTCATTATTTGACATTTTATGTGATGTGTACGGTACATTTTGATGAGTACTAAATAGCTATTTAAATTGAGAATTTTAAAATATGTAAATTAATGTTTTGGGTGACTTAATGTAATGTGTATTCTAATTTTATATGATTTAGTGTAATGTATAATATATATTTCAAGTTTTATGAATAACTTCAAATTATATATCAAATAGATACCCAAAATGCATAGTTACTACTTGCATACCTATCTTAGATAAATATTTTTAAAAGATGCTGAGAGATGCCATTCTCGAAACATGTCTTCACTTATATCACAAATAAAATATAAGATAGACACTCAAAAATGATACCTATTGATGTCGTTTACATATATTTATCTAAGATAAATATACTAATATTATTTTACATGGAAAGGAGTATGATAAAAACTAAATTAGTATAGAGAAACCATCATAATAAATAATATACCTCATTATAAAAATAAACAAAATAAAAATGTTTGGACTATGTTGGAGATGAAAGTGGAAATAAGGAAGACAAAGACAGATGTTTGATTAAAAGGGTTTCCTTGAAAAAGCTAGTTAAACGTGAGCTGACAGGTTTAAGAAATAAGGGGATGGTTTCTTTGTGTATAAATGTGGCCAGGAAAGAGCCTCGCTCTAATGAACATAGTATAGGTATTTTCCCCTCTGTTCAGGATAATGAAGCGATTTTGGAGATTAAAGATGAGGTCATTGCCTAAGCAAAGACAAGCTTCATAACAGTCTTATTCAAAAATTCATTGGGCCTGGAACCAACATTGATTTTGTGCGTGATTGGGTCCTCATAAGATGGAATATGAAGGAATATTTAAAGGCTGAAGCCATGCCTAATGGTTTTTCGTTGTTTTCCTTTTCATCTCAAGAAAATAGCTCATGTCTCTCTGATAGGAAGACGTGGACTATAGTAAACTCAATATTAATTTTGATGAAATGGTTATTATGCTTTAATCCTCAAAAGGAGAAAAGAAAATCTATCCTTTTATGTTTAAGACTTCTAAAACTCCCACTGGAGTTCTTGAGGACAACATCATAATGGGAATTACCAGAGCATTTAGTCCCCCTATTTCGGTTGATTCTGTGACTAAGGTAAGAAGTAGGTTACTTTTTGCTAGGGCTTGTGTTGTAGATTTAGATACAGTGTTACCTAAATCCATTGACGTTAGACCTAATTTTTGGGTCTATATTCAAGACATTGAATATGAGAAAGCTTCTAAAATTTACCGTCCGTCACACTTTTGGCCATAAATGTGTTGCCAACAAAAATAACAAATAGCTGGCTATGACACCTACATTCTTAAAGGATTATAGTCTCAAGTGTCAGATCACAGTTGAGGATAATATGAAGGATAAGTCTGAGGATAATGTGAAGGATAACTCATAAAGTTAACAGCTCCTTGATTGAGGTGACTGCTCCCCTGGATATGGAGGGACGAAAGGAAAACGTCTGAGGAAAAGCTAAAGTGGTTACAATTAATTTTGCATCGCCGAAGGGGGTCTGTAAGAATGATAATGCCACAACTGATAATCTTTTTTTAGAAATGAATGGCAAGTCGCTAGAAGTCCTTATCCCATTTTGCCCAGATGCTGAAGCCCTTGAGGTGATTTCTCCACAAACAAAGAAGGGTTCTTCTATGCCAGCTATTGTTGTTTGGCAGGGTCGGATTAAGGATGAGTGTTTAAAAAAAGATACCTCCTTTGAGGATCTTGAGGCTATACTGCAAATTAATATTGCTTATCAACTTGATCCACTGCTTGGGCTTTTAAATGAGTCTCTATCCCTGGGTTCATTAGATTTCGAGATTCTTGCTTTTGCAAAAGAAATCTGCATTCATGCTCACAAGATAAAATTGGGTCCTGCTAAACTTGATCTAGGAAGGAGCAAAAACAAAAAATAAAGACTCCCGTTTTGGATCATAAACAGGGGAAGCATTTCATTCTCAAATATTCACTTGTTGGATGGCTTTAATTTTGGTTCTTTTCTTAAACTCCTCTAATTTGTATTGAACTTGGAACGGCTTCTTGCCGGGCTAGTTTTCTGACCATTATGCTATGATGGGTTTTGAGCTCGGGCTGCATTGATTTTGTATTGCTGATGTTTTTTTTCAGGGGTAGTTGTGCTCATCTCCTAGTGGCCAGTGGCTTTTAATTTAAAATTTTTAATTCTGCTTTGCTACTATTTTGATTCTTGGATTGTATGGTCGTTACATTTTTTTACCATTTTATGGTGGCATTGGTTTCTGAGCTACATGGCTTGGGATCTTTGCTAGTTTTTCTTGGTTCTTTTGGGATCTTGTCTCCGATTGGGCCCCTTGTGCTTATGATATATATATATATATATATATATATATATATATATATATATATATATATATATTTGGATTAATATTTTTATGTGTTTATTTATTCTAAGGAGACCTGAGCCATCTGATGTGTTTGACGTTGGTTCCATCAACTTTGGTTTTTTCGGTCCTCCTCACCCTTCTAGTCAGCCTTTTATCTTTTACTTCTATTTTTTTTTTGGGAGACACGGGCCTCGCTAATCAAAGGTGGGCGTACATTAATCTAAACATAAAAAATTTAATGTTAACATTTAATTATTGGAAAGTCTCGATCTACACTATAAAATAAAAAAATTTAATTTAATTATATCAAAATCTACATGATTAATTTATTAAAAAAAAAAAAAAAACATGATTGTTTGAAAAAATAAAAAACTTATAAATACAACTGAGATAAATACAAATTAAAGAAGAGTAAAAAAAAGAATAAATTGAACTATATAATAAACACATAACCATTGTTATTTTATATGTAATATATATTTTTTACTAAATCATATTTATAAATAATCATAACAATGAAATTGTAAAATGAATTAATTTATAAGTAATATATATGAATCTTACCACATCATATTTATAAATAATCATAACAATAAAATATAGATATCATGTATCATAGTTTATTAAAAATATATGTATTTTAATTGTTTTAGATGAATTAGGTATAAAAATATTACTCTTCAATTATATGTAATTGTATAATATTAAATCATTTATATGTGTACTTCAATTTAGTTAGCTAAATGTTTGTATAATTAAATTTATTAGTTTATATTAATTTTAAAATGTAATTATAATTAATTTTATTATACCTTTTACATTTAAATATAATTAATGAAGACTTATATACTCATTGAATTATGATAAGTTACATTTTTTACTATATCAGCAAAAAGCTTATATTTTATTATTGACCTTATTTGTCATTTAAAAAAATGATAATTATTTATTCAATTTTTTCATTTAATAATATTCTTAGTTATTATAATTTTATAATTAAATATAATTAATGAAACTTTAAGCTTTATGTACACATTAAACTATATTAAGTTACTTTTAGTACCAAATAAAAAATATTTATTACATGTAACAAATGTTTAAATTTAATTATTGGTTTTATTTACCTTAAAACATTAATAATAATTTTTTGCAATAATTATTTTAAAATAATAATATAGTTTATAATAAAAAAGAAAAATACTAGTAATATTTTTTTCTTATACTATAAAAATGAATATATAATTCTTATTTTTTTTTATAATTTAAAATTTTATTTTATATTTAATATAATCTCCTAAAAATATTGATTTTATTTTACTTTTGAAAATATATAATTACAACTATTAAATGTAAACCTAAAATATATTAAAAAAATAGATTCATTAATTATATTCAATTATATAAGAAATTAAACACAACCTATAAAATATTCTATACATATAATTAATATACTTTTTGTAATAATTTACATACTATTATAACTAAAAATAATATTTAATTTAATATATAATAAAAATAATAATTTAATATAAATATAATTTTAAACTTAATTTAAACGTACATTTAATATAAAAATAGATTCTATAAAATTTATAAAATAGGTATCATATCAAACATTCATACTTACAACTCAACATCAATAATATAATTTGAAGAATTTAATTAATACACTGATGAATGTGAATTTGATAATACATTAAATTAAACTATTTTAAAATAATATAAAAAAATTATTTTGTAATTATAATATATACAACACTCACGTAGGGTACAACATATATGGACATTTTTTTTTGGTCTACTTCCACTTGTGGGGAGCATCCCCTATGTTCATGTTTAGGGAAAACTTCATTTTAATGATAAAAAAATAAAATAAAAATGTAATACAAGCTAAAGGAACACAACATAATAAGTATTTCTTCAATCGATTGAAAATTTTGTAAAATTTTAGTCTTCATTGGCTATAATTCCCACTCCACATAAGAAATTATTTCAGTCGAATGAAACTTAATGATCAATCAAACCTATGGAGAATTTAATTTTGTGTGAGGCATTTTGCCATCTTTGGAAGCAAATAATTTGGATCAAAATGGAGTGCCAAAAATTGAGTATATATGATGAGGGAGTCAATAGGGTTGATCAGGGATGATTAGGGTCATTGAGTATGTGATTAGGGAGGATGAGGGAGTGATTAGGGATGATGAGCTATGGTGAAGATAGTGAGGGAGTGATTAGGAGATATGAGCGATGAGGAATGAGTGATTAGAGATGATGAGGTATGATGAAGTAGTGAATAGTGATGATGAGGTGATGCAGAAGCATCACTACCCAATATAAATAGTGATCCAGTTTACATGTTTTGATTCTTTATAAGCTGGTCAATGTCATAAAAAGTTTTTAGGAGTCTTTATAAGTTTCTCATTTTCTATCTATTTTGAATTACATATATATTATAATTTCTTTCCAAATGTTTCATTTGATTTTTTAAACTTTCATAGAGACTTAAATCTTTTTTCAAGAAGTGAAACATTGAATTTGGTATCATTAGACTTTAGCAAGGATTTTAAGATGTTAAAACACATATACCTAAACTCATATTTGATAAATATGTTAGTAGTTGAGTTAGTTGAGGACAATTTCAACATAAAAAAAAAGATAAAATTTAGTTAATGGTTATTTTGTAATAAGAGTCTTGTTCATGTCTTATTTTGTATTCAGAGTCAGATTAAATAGAGCTAGAGGGGGTAGGATTTGAAATGATGAATATAAATATCCCCAAGCAAGTGAATAAAGACAAGTATTTATTATCTGTAGATAAGAAAGGAAATAGACCCTGCATCTTCTTGAATATGTGTAAAGATAGTTGATAGTGTACGTGATCATGAAACATGTTTAGTAACAAGTTCTTTGTGATCTCGGTGTGAGTGGTAAGTTAAAAATACCATTTATTTGATGTTGATTATATCATTTTTCATTTGATTTTAAAATCTTTTGAATTTTCAAATTAAAAACTATATACCCTATGCTTTTACAAACTGTGCCTTGAAATCTGAGTGAAGGTCAAAGTCTTGTGGAAGAGGAGATTCTATTTGGTGGGATTTTGGAATGTATGAGTTATTATTAAATTTACATAATAATTCCTTAATAGTATTTAAACATTTTATGTATTTATTCTGATAAGTATATTCTATTTTAAACAACACAACCTTGTCTCTAATGAGTAAAAATTCTGAGTATACATCTATGTGAGAAGGTATATGAATGTATTGGATTGAACATTAAAATGTATATGTTCGTGAGTTGATTATAATATTATCATGAATTCAATTATATTATTTCAAGAATCTTTAATATACTTTGATGAACAAAAAGAAAACTAACATAGTTCTATAGTCATCATGAAACTTAACATAATCAAAGTGGTATTTCATGGAAATTGGAAAATTAAGTGTTATAAATGGAAGGAATTGATTTTTTAAAGTGTGTAAACATTGTGTAGATTATTTTTAACCTTCAAATTGATTTATAATCTTTTTTAGAATGATTAGATTAAATAATCTCTTCTCAGAACTACAGATCTGTGACTAAGTACAAAGTCTATTCAAATTTGATTAAGTCAATATAATGTAGCTTAAAAAGTGAAATATATCACTTGGAAAACATGAATATGGTAAAATAAGTCCTAATCAAATGGTAAAAGTCATTATAAACACATTTCAATGATAAATTTCAAGTTAAACATGAAAAAATATAATATAGTGTTTTTAAGTTGTGGAAGTATGGATAAGTATTGATGGGGGAGGACTGTGTGGTAGACAGAATAGAAGGAAACCTAAATACCTAATCCAAGAGTAGAAAGAGCCAAAAGAATTTATAATATAGTTGAACCAAATCCTAGAAATTTTTGAATATATGGGATATGTTACATGGTATCCATAAATGAGGTTGATTTGATGATTTGAGTCTATACAAGAAGATTTTATGATAGATTAAGAAGTAGTATATGATATGAGGATTGTGTTGAAAAGTTAAGTAGGGTTAAGAAGAAGTTAGAGAGAAATCAGAAGAGAAGATATAAGTTTTTCAAATCCCTATTAAATCCTAAGGAACTAGAAATAATATTTGATCCATGTTGTTATAAACCATAAAGACTAGTAAGGGGGATAGTCTCAAAGTAAGAGAGATTGAATGCATTGAGTAAAGAAAATATAATGAAGAGTTTAGTGAGACCATTAGAATAATAGTGGATAATAAATGAAATGAATAAAATGCATATGTGAATTTGAAATGTATATAGGGTCCAAAGATAAATATCAAGAAAGAAAAGACAAAGTGAAAGTTATGTGGATATTGGCAAAGAGCTTGGACAAGCAGAGTATGAAATAAGGCTCTATATCATGAGGGATGGTGAGGGGTAATGAGGGAGTGATTATAAATGATGAGTAATGGTGAGGATCAATAAGGGATTGATTTGACATAATAAAATAAACAATAAGACAACAAACATGATATTTCAAAAATAAAAAACATATCAATATAAATCAAATCAAACAAAGAAATAAACACACAACAAAAATTAGAAAAGAGAATGAGGAAAAATGAACCAAGAAGATAATGATATAAAGAAAAAACACAAGAAAATAAAAAAGTTAAAATAGTTTGTCTATGGAAATTTTTTTTTCTTTAAATCTAATCTTCGTAACTATTTTGATAGAAAGATAAATTTTATATTATAAAGTTAGCAGTATTTTGTTGGTATCAACCAAAATAGTTTTTTGAATTTTATGGCCAAGTTGGAAGAAGCTTGTCTCATTAATATTATTATGCAATTAAGTCCCATGTTAGAGGGATGAAACATTACCCAAAGTTGAATCCTTAAAGTTGATCACTTTTCATTTTGATTTGAATCTAAATTCATTCATATATCAATGGATGTACTAGAGGTTTTTAGAAATTATGTTGTTGTATGCTTCATATATGTATTGCATTTCTATTTTCTTGCACAACATTGGTATATTGATAGAAGCCCTAAAGATTTTCAATCACTACCAAGAAAATTCAAATTCACCCTATAATATTGGATATTTATTACAAACTCATTTATTATAGGGTGACTTTGATTGCTCCTTCTAGTGAACAATAAAATGTTCTCACCAGTACATTCAACAATCCTAAAAAGAAATTGATATCCATTTTTTAATTATATTGGTGTCTTAATGTTGTCATGCCCACTAGCTTTAACTCGATCATTCCACACTTGAACATATCTTTTCATTCAAACTTGACTCAATAGTTGTTGGTATTCCAATAGAACCACTTGGAATTTTCATTTACATACCATTAAATGTTATTGTATTTGTATTCAACTTAATTATTATGTGCATGAAAGACTTAACAATTGATAGTATATGCATGGAATCCCTGAAGGCTTTCATTCACAGAAAAGTAAAACTTATTGATTTTGCATCAAAATTAAGGTTACCATTCACATAGTACTATAATTTATTATCTTCATATCAAAACTGTTGCTATCATTCACATATCATATAATGTAATTATTTTTGTATGAAACTAAAAATTTTATGCTTTTATGTTGCTTACTTTTTATGAGTCACACATAATGAAATGGGAAGTAAGGGAAGGGTTATTTTCTCCCTCTTTTAGTGAATCTAATGGGCACACCTGTAAATGCAAAATTAAACCCCATTATTGTAACTAATAATATTTTCTAAACAAACACATTATTGTATCATTGGCTTATAATTTTTAAAAATAAGACTCAAATAAAAATAAATATGGTTCATTAATATATAATGAAAGGTCATTACAAAGATAGGTGTGTCCACAAGATTGAAGATTTACCTCCCAGACAACCTATTTAGACATTTAAAAAGGTTAAACAATCTTAATCAAAGTTTTTAGAGCATGAGGTGATGTAATATGAAATACATGAGACCCCAAAGTTAAGGGTCCCATCTACTAGTCCCCTTACCCTACTCATAACTATTTTTTAACATTTGGAAATATTGATTTTGATACAAAAGCAATAATAATTACTATTATATGAATGTAGAATTTGAGGGATTCCATCCACATACTAGTAAATGGTGGGTCTTCAAAGCCATGTTGTGTAGAGAGACATAAATTGATATAAATCACATAGTAACTTGACTTGTAATAAATACACAAAGATATGAGGCACATGTGACAAGAATTAAGAAAACTTTCATGCCTTCCATTAAAATAACAATAAATTTAGAGTTAGATGGGAATGAAAAGATGCCAATGATATGGGTTCAGTTATGCGTAACATTTTGTCCCTCCAACATAGAAATTCATTTCATATTAATGAGATAAGTGTCTTTGAACATGGCAATATAATTCAAAAAACTAAATTGTTTGACATAAAAATAATAGCCTTTACTGTTTTGTCAATCCCACAAATTTCATTATCATTTGACTAAAAAACTTTCATCAATTCAGGGAAGGAGGTACATAAAAAGGTAGGGAGAGACATTTAATGATGGTGCTCAAGGTGGTATTAAATAACCACATTAATTAAGGAAATCTTTGCAAACCATGTGAAAAATGGCACAGAGATGGAGAAAAAACTATGAACAATGAAGGCACAATAACAATAAAAATCATGTGAAAATAAATTAAAATAGTATTGTGAGTTTAGTTACATGGAATAGATCTGCTCAAATGCTTTTGTAGATTAGTTTCAAGTAGGTTCCACCTATTTTATGGGAGGAAGAACATAAAAAATAGTGATAAATTTTTTGGTGTAACATTCGATCACTCCATTAACATACCATTAAACATTTACTTAGATGTGAAGGCATAAAAAAAATGAATAATGAAAAAATCCACAAAAATAGGAATGTATAAGGAATGTAACAAAAAAATAGGAATATAGAAGGCATGATAACCATAATAAACATTAAAAAATATTAATAACCAGGGATGTTTGTGGCACATAGGGAAGCATTCAATTACCATAGTAATAAAGAAATATTTATCTATCCATGTGGAAAATGGTGATGACTTCCACATCAATGAGTCATGCATTTTCATCCTGATTTCCAATTGAATAAATATCACAATAGATTGAATGGAAAACATATGAAAACTACTATTTCATTCCATTAAAACACTATTAAATGTTTACGTATATGTTAATGCACATGAAAAAATGAAGAAAGAAAGAACCCCAAAAAATAGGAACTTATAAGGAACACAATAGAAAATAAGAACATAGAAGGCATAATAATAATAACCATCCAAAAATATTAACAGCCAACAATATTTGTGGCATATAGGGTGACATTAAATTTCCATAGTAATAGAGATAAGTTTATCTAGCCATGTGAAAAATGATGGTGGATTCCACATTAATAATCCATGTGTTTTCCATCACAAGTTTAAATAACAAAAGAAAATGAAAGAAAAATCTATTAACAATAGCTATGGCATTTCGTTAACATACCATTAAACATTTACTCAGATGTAAATGCATGTAGTAAAAAAAATGAATATAGAAGACAAAATAATAAAAACAACTAAGCAAAAATAAATAAAACACTCTTGTGGGTTTAGTTACATGCAACACACATTCCCTTGTGCTTTCATCTCTCGATTATGGTATGTAAAATACTATGTGTAACGTAATATGGCTGAAAATTTTCAAATAAGTTTTAAAAATGTTAGGGGAGGAGGTATGCGATTAGGTAGGAAAGATTAGTTTTCTTGGTGTGTAGGGTGCAATTAACTTGACACATCAATGGAAAAAACTTGCCTAATAATTTTGAAAATGGTGTTGGCTTCCATATTAATAAGCCACCTACCTTCCAATATGGCACATCATTTTACATTAATGACTAGTTTGTCTTATAACATGGTACATCACTTCATATTAATGACTTTTGAATA
>JARHVA010001205.1:215000-270000 GCA_037957365.1 Torreya grandis
TGATGGAGGATGTGATCGGATAGAACTGCGATTGAAATGAGTACATTTGCATGAATTTTTTAAACATCTTTTTATATACATGGATTACTATTTTATCCAACATCCATGAATTAGATATTAGATTATGAACATGATCCTAAGACATCATGCAAAAAATTTAAGTGCAGCTTTCCTAAAAAGAATCCATCAAGAGATGTTAATCAATATTACTAAGTTATGTAAGCATGTGGATAATATACCCCAGCCCTATCTAGTAGATCATTTGATGTAGTTCAGAACCTCATTTAGGGGTATAAGGTAATATTAGGAAAAATTCTATTGTGAATAAATGGACACGTTGTATTAAATTGAATCACATACTAGTTTCTTCACATTGAGTGCAACTAACATGTATTAGCATGATCTACATGCACTGATGCTAGGAACCCGACCAAGAGATCCATGATAAGTCCAAAAATTAGTGAACATATAATATTATTGATTATGATCATATAATGGCATATTATATGCACTTGTGACATTTAATTTTTCATAAAGAGATATTGAAAAAAAGAATGAAAGTACAAGATTATTGGTCTAGATATGAATCGCAACATAGAGGTTCACCACATGTGCATGAATTCATATGGTTAGATAGAGCATCAAATATGGGTAACCTTGATTGAAAAAATTATTTTGAATTAAATAATGCTGAAAATTACTCTCATTCTATTGTTCATCCTTCGAATTATTAGGAAGATCCACACAAATGAAACATACATGTTTATCATCAATTATTAGGGAATATATGTTTTATGAATTATCTATATTTCTTAGTGTAATTAATTAATTATTATACATCATTAATTTTAGACATGTTAAAATTTTATGTAACATCCATGTCTTTGAAATACAAGATAACTAATAAAGGAGAATATGGAGTGTGATTATGAATAGCTACTTAATTTTGTAGAATGACATACAATGTATACAGAGGGTACTTGCCTATGTAAGAAAAGAGGAAAAAATGTTTGTTGGTAATATTTTGAATCATATAAATATTTGTATAAAAATTATACATAATATTTGTAAAATAACTAATAACTGACTTATTATTTTTTCTAGATATTGTGAACTATGGCCCCATTGAATGTTAATGGATAAAAATTATATGAGGTCTTGAACAAAAGAAATACAAAGTTTGAGCCTAAAGGAAATGATGATATAGTCAATACACACAATCATTCTATATTATAATTATGGACATAAAATATATATTTCCAACTTGTTATGTCCAAACACACCATGGTCAAATACATTGCTAAGTATACAATAAAGATAGAGAAGAATTTTGAAACTTATTATAAAATGTTGATGCAAATAAAAAACATTGAAAACCCTGATGAATTAGTATTAAGATCATATATAAGTGTTTTAACTATGATAATTATTGAAAGAGACGTTGGGGTGTAAGAAACATGTCACGTGTTGTTGGATCTTTTGTTAGTAGAGAGCAGTAGAGTATTTAAGATCTTGAATATTTCATGTCAAGTGTTCAAAGCTATAGACAATAATGAAGAAGATGATCATGAAGAACATACAATGTCTTTCATTGATGGAGACAATTATATGCCATTTTCCATGGAAATCAAATTACTTATTGAAGCATATAGATCTTGGACTTATAATCTAAGGCACAAAAAATACACAAAATTGGAGCCAAGGAATATTGCAACTATAGTGAGAATATTTCCAAGGTTTTCATTCATCCCTAAATGTGAATCAAATAAATAGATTGATTTATATTGGTCAGAGTTATTGATTTAAAATCCATTTTGTGATATATAAAGAGATATTGGAATTGATGATGAATAAATAATATCAAATTGGGATTCATTCAATTACAACTATTGGCATGTGTAGAGAAGAACAATTCCAGAAGATTTTGAAAGTCATGGTGATACTAAAGATGAGAATAATAAACTTGATTAAAAAAAACAATGGAACACGAGTGGGAAATCATATCCATGCTACAACATGGCCAAGCTATGAAATTTAGTGAGATAGATATGTTGGGAAGAGTAGATATTGATAGACAAGCATTATGGGATAATGAATAAATAGGTGAAGAATACAAAAATAAATTGATCAAATTCATAAGCACCATGAAAGATAATGAATTTATTATAGATGATGATATAACACCATATATGAATCAAGAAACCTTGGGTTCCAAACCAAAAATAAACACTTGATATGTTTATGACACATTTACATGGAGGTCAAAATATTTTCCCCCTATGCATGATAGTCCAAAGAATAGTAGCAACATGAAAGTCATATCTAATAGCTGCCATTAATTGAGCTTTTCAATATGCAACATTCACAAAGTGATATCCACTTATATTACTTGTACCAATTAGAGTTGTAACATTCAACATTGGTGCCTCAAATATCCATTCATAACTTCAAATCTGAACTATGGGTTTTGTTTAATTAGAAGGAATAAGACTTAAAAGTTTCCAAGAGCATATATGCCACATAAAACATATATTAATTGATTAAATGAGCTTCATTGGGAAATATTTTCCAAAGAACATAGACTCTAGACTCTGTCAAACATTTCTTGAATATGCAAGCATGAGTTTTAGTGGTATATCTATTATTTTGATTGGAGATTTGGGTCAGATTCCTCTTGTTAGTGATATACCACTATATGATAGCAACATATGAGCTAAATTATTGTAGGAAGAATTCAAACTAGTATTTGCTTTGGACAAGATATTTAGAGATGAAGGACAAAGTGATTACCAACAAAGGTTTTGTTGGCTACTCACAAATCTGAGAGATTCAAATCTGACAATAGAAGATTAGAAGATATTGATGACCAAAATAAATGTTGGAATAGATAGATCCACCAATGAAGAGTTTGAAATTTATATCCATTTATTTTATATAAATGATAATGTGCACAACCACAATAAAAAAAATTATATTCATTAAAAATACTAATTGTACGCAACATTGCAACCAAAGTAAGAAGTGTCAAAACACCAATGGGAGGTCCAAATGATGAAATTGATGTGGAGTTACTGATTATTATTGATGTAAGGGTCATGTTAACTTATAATCAATGGATAGAAGCAAGGTTTTTAAATGGAGCTCTAGGGTATATCAAAAGTATAATCTACAAACATGGAAGTGTCCCACCAGAATCATCAACATATGTTATGGTCAAGTTTGATAACTACTCGACAATATTGTTTGAAGATGAAACTCCATATATAGTTCCAATTCCACCAATACAAAAGGGACACAAAGCCAACTACCCTTATGGTTGGCTTGGCCATTAACAATACACAAATCATCATGTTTGACCCTTCCAAAATCCACAATTCATATATGTCAAAGATAAATAATTAGAATAATATTTACGTCTTTATCCCATGTAGAGCCCTTCGAGGGACTAAAAATATTACCTCCATTTTAAAATGACTGCTATGAAAAGATAAAAAATGGAAATAACTTTCCAAACAGAAGGATGAGGAAGAGACATTGAAACTCTTAGAGGAAAAATAATTTCATGTAATTATGAAAGAAATTGATGTACTTATTCATTACTCAACATTTTATGTGATGTGTACTTATTCATTATTTGACATTTTATGTGATGTGTACGGTACATTTTGATGAGTACTAAATAGCTATTTAAATTGAGAATTTTAAAATATGTAAATTAATGTTTTGGGTGACTTAATGTAATGTGTATTCTAATTTTATATGATTTAGTGTAATGTATAATATATATTTCAAGTTTTATGAATAACTTCAAATTATATATCAAATAGATACCCAAAATGCATAGTTACTACTTGCATACCTATCTTAGATAAATATTTTTAAAAGATGCTGAGAGATGCCATTCTCGAAACATGTCTTCACTTATATCACAAATAAAATATAAGATAGACACCTCAAAAATGATACCTATTGATGTCGTTTACATATATTTATCTAAGATAAATATACTAATATTATTTTACATGGAAAGGAGTATGATAAAAACTAAATTAGTATAGAGAAACCATCATAATAAATAATATACCTCATTATAAAAATAAACAAAATAAAAATGTTTGGACTATGTTGGAGATGAAAGTGGAAATAAGGAAGACAAAGACAGATGTTTGATTAAAAGGGTTTCCTTGAAAAAGCTAGTTAAACGTGAGCTGACAGGTTTAAGAAATAAGGGGATGGTTTCTTTGTGTATAAATGTGGCCAGGAAAGAGCCTCGCTCTAATGAACATAGTATAGGTATTTTCCCCTCTGTTCAGGATAATGAAGCGATTTTGGAGATTAAAGATGAGGTCATTGCCTAAGCAAAGACAAGCTTCATAACAGTCTTATTCAAAAATTCATTGGGCCTGGAACCAACATTGATTTTGTGCGTGATTGGGTCCTCATAAGATGGAATATGAAGGAATATTTAAAGGCTGAAGCCATGCCTAATGGTTTTTCGTTGTTTTCCTTTTCATCTCAAGAAAATAGCTCATGTCTCTCTGATAGGAAGACGTGGACTATAGTAAACTCAATATTAATTTTGATGAAATGGTTATTATGCTTTAATCCTCAAAAGGAGAAAAGAAAATCTATCCTTTTATGTTTAAGACTTCTAAAACTCCCACTGGAGTTCTTGAGGACAACATCATAATGGGAATTACCAGAGCATTTAGTCCCCCTATTTCGGTTGATTCTGTGACTAAGGTAAGAAGTAGGTTACTTTTTGCTAGGGCTTGTGTTGTAGATTTAGATACAGTGTTACCTAAATCCATTGACGTTAGACCTAATTTTTGGGTCTATATTCAAGACATTGAATATGAGAAAGCTTCTAAAATTTACCGTCCGTCACACTTTTGGCCATAAATGTGTTGCCAACAAAAATAACAAATAGCTGGCTATGACACCTACATTCTTAAAGGATTATAGTCTCAAGTGTCAGATCACAGTTGAGGATAATATGAAGGATAAGTCTGAGGATAATGTGAAGGATAACTCATAAAGTTAACAGCTCCTTGATTGAGGTGACTGCTCCCCTGGATATGGAGGGACGAAAGGAAAACGTCTGAGGAAAAGCTAAAGTGGTTACAATTAATTTTGCATCGCCGAAGGGGGTCTGTAAGAATGATAATGCCACAACTGATAATCTTTTTTTAGAAATGAATGGCAAGTCGCTAGAAGTCCTTATCCCATTTTGCCCAGATGCTGAAGCCCTTGAGGTGATTTCTCCACAAACAAAGAAGGGTTCTTCTATGCCAGCTATTGTTGTTTGGCAGGGTCGGATTAAGGATGAGTGTTTAAAAAAAGATACCTCCTTTGAGGATCTTGAGGCTATACTGCAAATTAATATTGCTTATCAACTTGATCCACTGCTTGGGCTTTTAAATGAGTCTCTATCCCTGGGTTCATTAGATTTCGAGATTCTTGCTTTTGCAAAAGAAATCTGCATTCATGCTCACAAGATAAAATTGGGTCCTGCTAAACTTGATCTAGGAAGGAGCAAAAACAAAAAATAAAGACTCCCGTTTTGGATCATAAACAGGGGAAGCATTTCATTCTCAAATATTCACTTGTTGGATGGCTTTAATTTTGGTTCTTTTCTTAAACTCCTCTAATTTGTATTGAACTTGGAACGGCTTCTTGCCGGGCTAGTTTTCTGACCATTATGCTATGATGGGTTTTGAGCTCGGGCTGCATTGATTTTGTATTGCTGATGTTTTTTTTCAGGGGTAGTTGTGCTCATCTCCTAGTGGCCAGTGGCTTTTAATTTAAAATTTTTAATTCTGCTTTGCTACTATTTTGATTCTTGGATTGTATGGTCGTTACATTTTTTTACCATTTTATGGTGGCATTGGTTTCTGAGCTACATGGCTTGGGATCTTTGCTAGTTTTTCTTGGTTCTTTTGGGATCTTGTCTCCGATTGGGCCCCTTGTGCTTATGATATATATATATATATATATATATATATATATATATATATATATATTTGGATTAATATTTTTATGTGTTTATTTATTCTAAGGAGACCTGAGCCATCTGATGTGTTTGACGTTGGTTCCATCAACTTTGGTTTTTTCGGTCCTCCTCACCCTTCTAGTCAGCCTTTTATCTTTTACTTCTATTTTTTTTTTGGGAGACACGGGCCTCGCTAATCAAAGGTGGGCGTACATTAATCTAAACATAAAAAATTTAATGTTAACATTTAATTATTGGAAAGTCTCGATCTACACTATAAAATAAAAAAATTTAATTTAATTATATCAAAATCTACATGATTAATTTATTAAAAAAAAAAAAAAAACATGATTGTTTGAAAAAATAAAAAACTTATAAATACAACTGAGATAAATACAAATTAAAGAAGAGTAAAAAAAAGAATAAATTGAACTATATAATAAACACATAACCATTGTTATTTTATATGTAATATATATTTTTTACTAAATCATATTTATAAATAATCATAACAATGAAATTGTAAAATGAATTAATTTATAAGTAATATATATGAATCTTACCACATCATATTTATAAATAATCATAACAATAAAATACAGATATCATATATCATAGTTTATTAAAAAATATATGTATTTTAATTGTTTTAGATGAATTAGGTATTAAAAAAATTACTCTTCAATTATATGTAATTGTATAATACTAAATCATATGTGTGTGTACTTGAATTTAGTTAGCTAAATATTTGTATAATTAAATTTATTAGTTTATATTAATTTTAAAATGTAATTATAATTAATTTTATTATAGTTTTTACATTTAAATATAATTAGTGAAGACTTATATACTCATTGAATTATGATAAGTTTCATTTTGTACTATATCAAGATATTCAACAAAAAGCTTATATTTAATTATTGACCTTATTTGTCATTTAAAAAATGATAATTATTTATTCAATTTTTTCTTTTAATAATACTTAAAGTTATTATAATTTTATAATTAAATATAATTAATGAAGGTTTAAGTTTTATGTACACATTAAATTATATTAAGTTGCATTTTGTACCAAATAAAAAATATTTATTATATGTAACAAAAGTTTAAATTTAATTATTGATTTTATTTATCGTAAAAAAATAATAATAATTTTTTATTCGATAATTCTTTTGAAATAATAGTATAGTTTATAATAAAAAGGAAAAATATTAGCAATATTTTTCCCTTATACTATAAAAATGAATATATAATTTTTAATTTTTTTTTATAATTTAAAATTCTATCTTATATTTAATATAATCTCCTAAAAATATTGATTTTATTTTACTTTTAAAAAATATAATTACAACTATTAAATGTAAACTTAAAATACATTACTTTTATAATTAAATAAATTTAAATTATATTAAAAAAATAGATTCATTAATTATATACAATTATATGAAAAATTAAACATAACCTATAAAATATTTTATACATATAATTAATATACATACTATTATAATTTAAAATAATAATTAATTTAATATATAACTAAAAAAAATTAATTGAATATAAATATAATTTTACACTTAATTTAAACGTACATTTAATATAAAAATAAATTCTTTAAAAGTTATAAACTATGTATCATATCAAACATTCATATTTACCACTCAACATCAATAAAAGAATTTGAAGAATTTAATTAATACACTGATGAATGTGAATTTGATAATGCATTAAATTATAACTATTTTAAAATAATTAAAAAAAAAATCATTTTGTAATTATAATATATACAACACTCACGTAGGGTACAATATATATGGACGTTTCTGTTGGTCTACTTCCACTTGCGGGGAGCCTCCCCTGTGTTCATGTTCAGGGAAAACTTCATTTCAAGCAAAATGACAGAAACGATACAAATTAAAAAAAAAAATGGAATAAAAGCTAAAGGAACACAACATGGTATATCTTTCTTCAATCGATTGAAAATTTTATAAAATTTCAGTCGTCATTGGCTGCAATTCCCGCTCCACAGAAGAAATTGTTTCAGCCGGATGAAATTTAATGTGAAAATTCAGGATCAATCATACTTACGGAGAGTTTATTTTCATGTGAGGCATCTCGCCATCTTCGGAAGCAGAGAATTTGGATCAAAATGGAGCGCAGAAACTTCCAAAATGCATCAAAAGTCCAAAAGCCGGTGAATATGTGCTCAAGCAGGTGCCACCTGTCTTTATCAGCGGCTTAGCCGTTAAAGCTTGCTTTTCTTGACACAAAAATTGTGGAAAGTGCAATGAATCCAGATATATAATGTCGCATTTCTACTAATTTTTTTCTCCTTATGCAATTTATCGCTTTGGAAAGCTAGGGGCATGGTAAAAGTTCGCATGCCATCGAAGTTTTGGGTGAATCCATTGAAATAAAGAACAAAAAAAATGGCGGATTTGATGTTTAAGCTTTTTGTCCCTTTGCTTTTCAACATTCACAACTTAAAATTTTTCTAGAGGGTTTTTTTAAATTTATTATTCTGGTTTTTTAAGTATAAAAGTTAGAGATAGAGATTTATAGAATAATAGTTTTATAAGTGGAATATAGTAACCAAAATTTTAAGTAGGGGAGTTTGATTTAGTATTTGTTTTAATTGCGTATGAGGAATCAATTTTACCAATTAGTTTCTGAGTTTACATAGGTATTAAACTAGAGATTTATAGAACAATAATTTTGTAACCGGAATCTAATAACCAAAACATCAAGCTAGGAAGCATGACCTAGTACTTGTTTTTGTTGAGCATCATGACTAAATCCCACCCATCTAGTTTTTAAAACAATATGAGGATTCAACAAATGATTTATGAAACAACCATTTTACAAATGAAATTTAGTAACAAAAACTCCAAGTCGAAGAACTTGACCTAATACTTATTTTTGTTGAATATGAAGATTGAAAAAATAGTTTTCTTTGTACTAAATTAATAATAATGTTAAATCATATTGAAAAAGACTAAGGAACAAGGAATAACATTTTAAGAATATTTATAAAACTTTAAAATATAAAATGTAAACCATAAATCTACGAAGATTTCAATTAACAATAATAATTTCTAATAATAACAACTATTTTAATTAATAATAATAGTGGAAATGTAAGCCTTATTATAATTTAAAAAAAAAAAAATCATAAATTAATTTGAGATAATAAATTATTTAAATATTTTTTCAATATAAATATATAAATTATTTTTAATTTGACTCATTCAAAAATGGCGGATATGGTTTTATAGACAATATAAATATATAAATTTTCCTTAATTTTGAAAAAAGGAAAGAAAAATAAGAAAAATAGGCACTGGACAACACCAGAATACATATACTTCTCCAAACACATTGCTTTATGAACAATTATACTATGGTAGTTGTTTCTTTTCGTGTGTCTATATAATTCATCATTTTAGTAAAGTTAACATAATATTTCCCCATATGATTTATTAAGGCTATGTACTCATATAAATCTCTGAAATATAGGTTAGGGGTTTATTGTTTATTTTTATATATAATAGGGGTTTATTGTATATATATATATATATATATATATATATATATATATATATATATATATATATATATATATATATATATATATATATATAATTTTGATGTTTCAAAGAGATTTAGAGGTAAAATTTAAATTATTTTATTAGAGTTTTGATTTGATCATGAATTATTATTATTATTATTATTATTATTATTATTATTATTATTATTATTATTAATAATAATAATAAGAGGGGTTTAACAATTTATGTATGTAAAGGGTTTTTGAAGATTTTTAATACATATTTTAAATGGATTGTTTGATAAAAAAAGGTGTTTTACTTTTTTTTAATTTTTAAAAATTATTTTTCTAAAAAAAATGTATGATATTTTTTTCCCTCCAAAATCCATATCCGAGTTCACTCTATCTTCTTTAACATACATACATACATACATACATACATACATACATACATACATATACATATATATATATATATATATATATATATATATATATATATATATATATATATATATATATATATATATATATATATTGTCACTAAAATGATTGTTCTATATGCTTCCTTCCAATTTGTAAGCTTTAATATTATTATATTTTTCATTCTCATCATAACTAGTGAGTTCATTTAGTTAAGTAGTTATTAGTAAGGGGTATGTATATTATCAAAATCATTTAGATACAATTTTGAAGTCAATCATTCAATTTTCTACATAAAATATTTAAAGAGATTTATATGTTAATGAAATGATATAAACAACCATCATCCTCTCTAGTCAACCTACAACCTTTTCAATAAAACTGTTTTTAAAAATAAATACATATTAAACAAACAAAAGATCTAAATATTAATTGAATGAATTATTTAAAATATTATTTTCAAACCTCAACCATTCGAAAGAGATGAGCATGGTGGACATGGCTTGATAGACAATATAAATATATAAATATTCCTACAAATTTTAAACAAAATTGAAAACACACGTGTTGCACGACACCACCATACCTATATTTGTCTAAACATATTACTTTAGGAACAATTACACCATTATGATAGCTCGATCTTTTAATCCATCTATATAATTCATCGTTGTGATACATAATTACACTATTTGTAAATTCTACATCATGATTTATCAAAAGGTAGTAGGCTTGTGTAAATCTTTGAAATATAGAAAATGAAAAACATATATATTTTGGAAACGTATTATGTATCTAAAAGGCTTTACAGGGTTTTTAATATAATTACTAAATAAATCTCTTTATTAAAGTGTTTATTTTAAGATTCTTCTTTATATTTATTTAAAAAATAATAAATGAAAAAATTTACGGATCTGTTTTTCCTCCAAAACTCACTTCCAAAGCCCACTCTATCTAACTTAGGTTCTTTATAATTATATATAATTATGTTCTCGAGAAGATGATTTTGTATTTTTATTGTATATTATTTAAGTTCCCAGAAGATATTTTTATACT
This sequence comes from Torreya grandis, assembly GCA_037957365.1. Lineage (NCBI taxonomy): Eukaryota > Viridiplantae > Streptophyta > Pinopsida > Cupressales > Taxaceae > Torreya > Torreya grandis. The sequence goes on from JARHVA010001205.1 coordinate 226,016, forward strand.
TTTTTAACTTGTGATTTCTTCCAATTTGTATGTTTCGATATTAATATATATTTCATTTTCATGCCCAAAAAAATTGATTTAATTTATAAGTGTATTGAAATGAACTTATAATATTACATTATAAGGGTTACTAATTTTAAAATATGATATAATGAAAAAAAAAAAATCAAATTTATAAATGCAAGTCTTTTTTTTTTTTCTTAAAATTTTCATAAAATTAAGAATCTCTCCTGGAATCTAACTCAGCTTCTACGGATCTATCGAAGAATGGGTTCAGGATCTAGCTCAACCGGGTTAGTGGTTGGTCTTGCTGTGTCGTCTAAGATGGTGAATCGAATAATGGCCTTTAAAGAATTGAAAGTGGCTGGATTTCGATCTACCTTTTGAACCTATTTGGTGTTGAGCCAGGGGGGTTGGACCCCTGGGTAGACTGGTTTGGAACGACGGTTTCTCACACTTTGGTGAGATACTATGTTTCGTTGTTTTTGAAATGTTTTTTTTAGGGCAAAGACTTGGCTCCCTCTTTTACATTGAGTGCCGAGTTGGATACGCTGATCCAAGCCTGCAGGAACTTCAATGTACTCCTTTTGATGCACTTTTTGACCTGAAAAGACACGTTTTTATTTGGCAAAGAGGAATCTATTCAGAACTGGCTATGAGCAGGGATGGACCATTGCACACTTTCAGATCGATTAATTTACATAACCAACAATGACCTTGGGTTTTGGTTTTTATGCTCTTTTGGCTCTTTTCTTGAAGGCAACGCTAGATGGTGTGGTTTCCGTACTCTGTTTGATAACAATGCCAGTGGTAACACTGGTTGGTGTGGTTTCCGTACACTATTTTTTGGGTCCTCGTATGAAGGTTTTGTTGGCTGGGTTGGCTTTGCTCATCGATTCTATTCTAATGGGCTATTACATCTGAGTTTGTTGCTTTTGGCCCTAGTTTAGAAATCAATATCTAAGTTTTATTAAGCTTTAGAGTTATTCTATTGGATCTTAGAAGTAGCCGTCTATTGGGATCGATTTAAAGATCCAAGAAATGTTGTTGTAGGAGGGAAAGTTTTATCAAGGGCTTTAATCTTGTTATGCTTGTGCTTGGGACCTAGTGTTGTTCTAGTACTGCTTGTGTTAGTAAGTAAGAAGTTCTTTATTTTCGGTTTTAAACTTGTTTATGGAGGGATGAGATCTCCTTGACTTGGATGAGGGTTCATTTTCAGATATAGGACTTATGCTTCATATGCCCATGGTTCTCTTTCATTTAGCTAAAACAAATTGGGTACCGTACTAGTAAAATGTGGTTGTTGTTGGAATGCTCGATCCTCTGGGGGATCACAAGGGTTATTTCAAAGATCAAGGCCTCATGATCTTTTACATCCAAGATGGTTATCAATCCATTTAAAATTGGTAGATGTTTTCTTATTTAGCTTTGGTCAAAGTTTGCATCCTCTAGGGACCTTGAAGGTTTTTTGGAGCCCTGGATAACCTTTGGTATCCAAGGTGCTTCTCGATCCAGTCAAAGCCAATTTATAATTTTGTTTAGGGTTGGGTCCTTAAGGACCTTGAAGTTTTTTTGGAGACTTAGACCTCCTATTATGTCCAAGATGGGTCTTGATCCAACAAAAATTGATACCAATTCCCTATAGGAAAGATATATAATGAGCATACTAAACGTTATTTGTCCCTTATTCAAATAAATACATAGATGATATAAGATCCTTGAATGGGTATCTATCATGACCATTTTTTGTATCTTCCATACATATTAATCTATGAAGAAATATCATACATGAAAATTAACAAAAATATAGATGGAAATTGCATGTGTAATTGATTATTTCTCCCCCAAGTATTTTCACATCAGGAAAATAATAACTCTATCAACTCAATCCCTCTTGGTAATACCAAATTTATCTCCCTAAATATTACAACCATATTTCTACACATCAAGAATTAAAGTCATGCAAATAGAAACTCAAAATGCCATTAAATTTCTACTCAAATCAACCAAGATGCCTATGATTGAGCTTAAATAGAAAGAAACACATCTTCACTTACCATGAATATCCCTTTGTTGTGTTCATTTTCTTAGAGTTTTAAATGATGTGGTTGCTCAATTGGCTGAAGGCAAGTATGTCAAAAAACATGTCATCTTGGTTTATTTATGTTTTGCTTGCTGGATGAGAGGATTACTTGGATGATTTGATTTCAAACTAATATGCTCTCCTTATGATCTCTTGGCTTGTTGGAAAGGAGGGTGAGGCATGTAATTTATTGGTTTTTTATAATAGAAATGGGTTGTTGGATTTGATTATGAATGGAGGAATAGGATTGGGTCAACATACTCATTCAATGAGAGCATATCGATATTGAATTTGGGGGGTTGATAAAGTATGTATTTGATTTTATGAGGATTTGGATTGATTGATTAAGTGATGTGGTGACAGATAAGGTGATGTGACTTATTGATTTTATTTATATTTTTATCTTTTTGATATGTATGGATTTTATTATCAGGACTAATCCTCTAATGATTAATGATTAATTGGTCGATTATTATAGTGTTTGATCTATATGGGATTGTATAAAGTAAGTGATATAATGATTAATTTATTAGGTGTGGGCATGTGATGTCATTAGATCAAATTTCCTAGGGATGTTCTAAGGATATGATTTGTGTTATGGAATTAGTGAATTAGATTTGCTTAGGAAGAATTAAGGCTAATTATAGATGATTAATGATAATTAGGTATGAATTAAGAAATATTTGGGATAATTAGGGATAAATAGTGATAATAGTGGATGAATAGGATGTTAAAATCAGAGTATCAAAAGTGGGATGCCACTTTTTCTAGAAGTAGTGTGGTGAAAATTAAGTGTCTACATTTTTCCTTCTTTCAAAGGCTTTTGCAACTCAAAAAACAAAAAAAATCAAAGATTCTAGAGGGAAAAATATGAGTGCACTAGGATGCCCCTAGTTGATTCATGATTATGGAAATGCACAAAATAGAGTAATGATTTTGGTAGAGATGATTCCACATCAAAAGGGAATGCATGGATAAAATATATGTATGGACTTTGAAAATGTGAAGAGAGGTTTGAAATGATATACTTATATTTTAACTATAGTGGTGGGGAAAGAAGCTTAGATAGAATAGTGGTGAGGTCTTATATAATGTAATGTGCATGGGAATCTCATATATAGTATGATTGTGTGTGTGTGTGTGTGTGTGTGTGTGTGTGTGTGTGTGAATGAAATTAATGCATTTAATGTAATGATTGCATGTTTTGATTGGTTTTGATTTTCCTTAATTAATAATATACGCTCGAGGGAGTATGTGATAGATGCATATGATGATATGTTGGAACATGATGTCATTATTGTATGGAATGCCAAATGTTTGAGAACCCATGTTTATTATGGTGCATGACAACATGCATTTTGATATGAAAAATCATGGTGACATTGTCATAATATGTCATAGGACATACACAAATGCAACAACCAAGAAAGTCAATAAAGAAGGAACAACAAATAATTAATAACATGACTATTAAAAAGAAACAAAAACAAATGATGTTTTGTCATTTTTCAAGTTAAAACCTTAAGATTTAATGATTAAAAAGACTGATAAGATTGGGAATGATGTATACCAATAAATTTTTAAGCTGTGATTTTAACCAACAAATAATATATACATTGGAAATTGTATTGGGAAGCCACAAGATTTGAAATGCCCAAAGAAACAATATAGGAAAGGGGATGAATTGAGAAGGATATTTCATGAGAAAGATGTAACATTTTATTTGAGAATGGTTTATCCCAAAGGAACTAAAATTGTTTATTTAAAAATGAATAAGGATTTTAATGAGATCAGGGATAAGACAAAACACATATTATAGTTTTTTATTTTGTTTTCATTTTTGAACTTTCTATTATTTTTATATTTTATAGATTTTTTAATGTTTTTGGATTTTGTCAATTTACTAATGTTTTTAGATTTTCTTGTTATTCAGTGAACTAATGGATAAAGTCAAACCAATTTTTGTCATCAAGAAGGTGATACTAATTATAGTGGATGGAATAGTCAAGGTAATATATATGGGATGGTTAAGGGATTCAGGATGGAGTCTCCAGGGACCATGTCACATAAGAACCAAGGGTCTAGTCATGGAAGTACCATTCAAAGGATATACAAAGGTGTTTCTAGAACATGTTTTCAAAATTTTATCCATGTTTTAATCAATATCAAAATTTTAGAATAAGGCTCGGTAGGAAAGGATGATGGCATGGATAGTTTAGGATGTCTTAAGATTGAAAGGACAACAATGATATAGATGGTTATAGGATGGCTAGATTTGGATGGGGAGACGATTTATGATGATTAGGGTTGGGATGGAATTGATATACCGTGAAGTGTAGGGTACTTATATAAAACAAATCTACACATGATGCCAAACACTGGTTTTCATCATTAATGTTTTCCCAATATGCCATAGAAATGGTTATCCCTTATGGACAATTTTTATTATTATTTTATTTGATTTGTTACTTTTATTTGATTTTATTTTTACACAACATCAAATCATTGAAATGTGTGCTCCAGAGATATGTTTTTTAAATTTATTTGATTCTATATTAGCTTCTTTTGAACATCTTAAACAAGCTCCATCATGGTCCCTATAATAGAGGGTGTTACTAAGGAGGGTAAATAAATAAAGAAACCATGAAGTATTTGGAGGAAAATGTGATTGTGAAGGTAGGTGTAAATTCATAGATACTAATGTGAATATGGACAAAAATTGGCACACACCATCGGCCATGCTAAAATGTTTGTGAATTTTGATAGCATCAATAAAAGATCTTTATCCCACAGGTCTAAGGGTATCTAGAAGTTTTATTATTTTAATATGCTCTTTTAATTCAATTTTGAATTTAATAAGTGATGTAGATCCATTCTTAAATAGTTTTTTTGACAAGGGGAAGGTTGATATCTTCATCCATTTATTTCTTAGAAAAGGTTTTCACAAATCGACCCATCTGAATATTCTTGATTGTGATTTTGTCATTTTCAAATCTATTATTTTTATAGAAAAGTATTATGATCTTATGAATGCATGAAAAAATAGTCATGATAACTATAATTAATGTTTTATAATATAACTTTCATCATTTCATATTAATTAATAATGAGCTTGTGTATTAGGAATCTACTGTTGATATCTTATTGATTGTAGTTGAATTTAATTAATTGATAATGTGTGTACAATCAAGCTCATTATTTTAAATTATTTTTAATATATAAATAATTTTAATGTAATTTTAAAATTAAATACAATCAATAAAATTTCAGGTACTCATTAAATTATATTAAAATACATTATAAAAAATTAGATTTATTAATTACATTCAATTATATAAGATATTGATTTTAATCGATATAATATTTTATAAATATATATATTTTTTTAAAATATTATACATATAATTATATCTTTAAATTATATTTAATATCAGATATAAATTATAATAAAAAATATTTAATCAAATATAAACTATCATATTAAACATTCATAGTTATAAATTGAATTCAACATCACTAATATATAACTCAAGTATTTAACAGATATGGTAGTGAATGTGAATTTGATGATACATTAAGTTATAATTATTTTTAAAATAATAATAATTCATTTAATTTTTATAACATAAATAATGAAAATTAAAGTTTTAAATAAAATAAATTAAAATAAAAAATTAGCATATCAAAGTTATATAAAATAAAATTTTATATATCTATATTTAAACCTATATATAATTATACTTTAAGATGGTTTATATAACATTTTATTTTTTTCCTTAGAAACTAAATATCGTCATACACAATTGTAAAGAAGTTCAAAATTTTATTTTTAAAAAATTACACTACGTTGAGTTAAAGAGAACATCTGTTATGACCCCCATATCAAGAAACATTTTATTACTATTGACATGCTAACCTTGTAGTATCATCTTACCCAGATTAACATTATGACTACTCAGTACAATGGATTACTTTGTTTTGGGACACTGTGATATTGATTATGATGTATTATTCAGTAAATGTATATGCCTACATAAATTGTGATATATTCTTTTATTTTATTCATATCATATGTTATTACTATGGATGTATATTTTAGGAGCAGGTACTGCTAATGTTATGTTTGATGTTTGTAGGAACAAATTGAGTGAGCTAGGCTTGTTGGTTCAATTTGGTCATTGAGAAAATAAAGATTATGAGCAATGTGGTTGGTACCAATAGGGAATTAAACAAGGTAAATGAACTTACAAACATGGTTAGTATTGATTCTTTTGATTTCGATGACTTTGTCCTTATTGTCTTCTTACCACTATGCAATTGATTGCTTGTGTCATTAGTTTACATTTTGTTTGAGTTTAATGAGTTATGGTATCATTAATCATCCCTATTCATGTCATGTGCTCTAGTGTCAATTTACATGTTTGATATTATGTTTTGAATCTCTTTTGCATTTTTGGTTTTAAACTTCTATTTCTCCCCTATTATATTTTATTTTGTAGTCTTTAGCGTAACCCATGATGTTTTAACATTGAAGGAGTCCCTATTTGACTGATTAGACCATGACTTAGACCCCCATAATTTTATAATAAATATTATTACATCTTATTTTAGAATAATTTGGTTCATTGACTCTCTTAGATTCTAATGAGTTTGTTTCACTAAATGAAATAAGGGATTTTTGTTACTATCTTTTATCCTATTTGTCTTCCTATACATACATACATACATACATACATACATACATTTCCTTGGTTTACGTTAGTTTTGAAGTAATGATAATCAGGCTTGACTTGATAATTTATTGAGTTAAAATATGTTTTTGATTTGGTTCATTGACTTCCTAGCATATCATGGATATATATAATTTATTTTAAAAAGCTAAGTTTGGTGTGGCACATATGGGATGTGACTTGGTATTGTCATGATTAATATTTTTAACTTAGCTTGTTCTTTTTTCTCTTGATACTTGTTGACTTGGTGGTTTTGGGAAAAAAAGGCTCGAGTAGAGTTTCAAAGCTTGGAGAAAGACATTAAACGGGGGGTTGTTGAAATTTTCAATTTGGCCAATGCCCTAAAATCCCTCCCTACACACATCATCTCCTTGAAAAAAATCTTAGCATGGAACCCCTACCAATAATATGGGCAGGACTTGGGGGTTTGTCCAAAAGAACTTTCCATTGATTTAAACAATCATGGCCTTTTACTTGAGACAACACAGGAGTTAGGGGTGAAAGAACCTAAATGTAGACAAAATCCATGAGTCCTCCTACATGTGTGGGAAGATGGAATCAACTAGGGAGAAAATAATCCCAATAAACAACTCGACCCTCTACTAAGCTTGTGAATTCTACAAGTAAGTGAAGTCTTAATATTATAAAAGGTACAAGTATAGTATAGATAAGTATGTTGTTGTTTTTGAACTTAATTAAAAATAAATAAATCCATATGCATATGAGTGAATCCATTCAGATTAGTCTTAACTTGTTATATCGTTTTGATAATAATGATGACAATTATCTACTAGGTAAAGTTGCCTATATGAGCATATTGATTTTTGGAAAAAGTATTGCATGAAATAGCCATCGAGATGCAGGGTACGTGCTATATGGGTTAATAAATAAAAACCTTGTTAAGCAGGGTTTTTTTAAGAATACCCAAGCTTTGTGAACCATCATATCTTTTTATAAAACATGGTTATAGAATAATTTGGCCCAAATTTTATTTTCAAATCGGCTAGGTAAAATTAATACATAAATTTTTAGCTAAACCCATTTGAGAAAAAAAATGCATATCATAAGTGTTTTAAATTTTACTAAAATATAATTAGATTTTACAAACATATTATGCCCTCTAGATGTTTATATCCATTTTTAGCATGGGAACAATTTATCCATTATATCTCCCACTACTGTTGGAATCAACTAGGTCGATCCTCATATTTGATAAGTATTTTAAAGTTGAATGGCTATTGATTGTATACAAATTAATTACACTTGCTTATATCAGTACCAAATTAATAAACTCCTTTGATTTAACAGATCATGCCTTAAAGGTTGTGTCAATATGTTTCCACTTGTGGCTTGAGGGGTCGATTATGTGTGTGTATATACCTTATTTATTTTGGGGAATGTTATTTATAATGCCTTAAGACCATATGATAATGGTGTAAATCTGTCAACCATATTATCTTTTAAAATCAGGTTCAATGTGTATAATTTGGGGTTTATTTATGGCTAAGCTTAGCCTCCTTTTCCTTTAGATTGCTTCTCATAAGTCATATCAAACTTGGAATACAGTGTGAAAACTATCAACATTTTATTAAGTTTTAATTGCTCATAGGTGAGTTATTTTAAGTGTTATTATTAGCTATTAATTGTCTATATTAGTAAGTGGTAAACTTTATCTTCTTTGTTTGACTATATTTCATGTTGAATGAAACCCAATATCATTATTTGACTCTGTAGTAGTTGGTTTGCTTGTTAAAGTCTTGAGTTGGTTGTCAGTTATGTGAATTCATGGAATCGTGAGAATTTTGGGCAACAAAATTTAGCTTGACATTTCAAATAATTGAGGCTTTGAAAAAATAAACTTAGATTTACCTCTAAATTTTTCTTTTGAATTCAAGGCTAATAAGCTAAACAAAACTCCTATGCTCCCTTGGATGAATTTTATTTTCTTGTCTTATGTGTACCTTTAGTGTTATGTAATCTATTAATTCTTGTCATCTTGGTTAGTGTGTTGGACCTGGTGTTTATTATCTATTTTTAGTGTTATTAAATATTTGTCTATTGAGAAGTGTACTATGGCCTGTGTCACAAGTATGCTCCTAACATCTAGTAAAACTCAGATGCATATTTCTACCATCCAACTAATGGTTGGAGTTGTCAAAGCCATTGATGCATGGGATTATCAGGGTTACCTTAGAGTTTTAAAACTTTTTGAATCATTTACTTCTCTCCAATGGAGGGAATTTTCATACTTACGATTGATGGATCCAACATGTTATGTATATTTGTTGTTAATCACAATGGTTTCACAATATAAATAATTCATATGACTATGTTTTGAAACTTGTATCTTAGATCATAGTGATATGACATTATTATGTTTTTGATACACAGGTATGCCAATGCATACTACATATGCATAGCATCACAATGCATGGGTATAAAGCAGTTATTGACTCACTTATATAACTTTGATTTTCATATTTATTGAATGGCTGTGATATGGTTCTTTTTAATTCTTGATGAAATTAAATGATTGTTATTATTATTTTTATTTAAAGATAGATGAATTCATTTGAGCAGTAAGTACTCTTATAATTGTATCTTTACTATTTGTCATAAGGTAGTAAAATTATACAATGCTACTCTTGTATACATTTGGACATAAAAGGTATCCTAACTTGAGATATTTTATATGCTTAAGTCTGAAAGTTCCTAATTACTTTGATAAAACTTATATGTTTATTTTCAAATTGTAAACATATTATGACAACATGAAGAAAGATGTGGATTGGTTTTTAATGGAAATTGATAGTATTGCTAAGTTATTGATTTCATATTGAATTTATCTTTATTTTACAAAGTATGAAGAGTTGGCCTTAGTAAGATGAAGTTTCTTATCAAAACCATAATTTTAGGTTAATAGATCATGGAAGAATGTGTAGGTTGTATTGTGATTTACAATAACATATCACTTATTAAGTTATTACATTGAGTTAAGAAATATAGCATTATGTTATTATTATGTTTTTTATATTTTTGTAAAGAAAATTGAGGTATTATGGACTTAATGTTACTACTAGAAATAATTACAATTAAAAATGTTGAATTTTTGTGAGTTGCTAGAATAATCTATGTATTAGCTAGATTTATGCCTTCATGTATAATATAGAGAATAAAGAGATTTTATATAGTTGTAGGTATAGATGTCTTACACTCTTAAAGTGATTTTATTTCATCCTCTTTTTATCCTTGTGGATATTCCACATGGTTGATACCATTTTAATATAACCTTTACAACCCTTGATGTTGAGTTCAGTATATGGATAAACTTTATTGATGGGTCTCTTTAATAGATTGAGTCATTAGACTTTCATCTATAATTTAGTTGTTAATATCTCTTGAAATGAGTTAAACCTAATGATTATAATCATTTATTACCCTACCCTCATCAATATAAGTGCTTACAGAATATCAATAGAATATTGGTAATTGTTATACTTTGTTAGAGTTGGGAAAGTTTCTATAGTCATATTAATTTTTTTGAAGTTAGTAGTTATCTATTTAATCTACCCTCTTTGCATGGGTTATACATATTTATTGGATGGAGACCACACCTAATGATACTGGTTTGATTAATATCCATTGCATGGTATATAAAGCAAAGAAACTCTATATGGGTGGAATCGTGTTGGTTATGATGTATGCTTCCTTTTAGTACACCTACCTATATATGGAAAAGCTTGGAATATGTTGTCTATAATTAAAAAATGGGTGATAATCACTTTTTTTTGTTTCCATATTCACTTATTGCTAAAGAAGTTAAGTCTGAAAATTGATTCTATTTTAAATAATTTTATCCTGTTAGAATGTACTTCAAATGCACTAAAACATAAATATGGATAGGTTTCCCTTCCTTATCAAGTCATGGATGCATTGGCTAGTTTGGGTGTTAGCATCTATGTGGTGAGGCACTTGGAGTTAGATAATTATAATCATTTTATGCACTCTTGTTGCTAAAATGACTAAGTACGGAAAGATGATCTCATTAAGCCTTTACTACACTATTAAGATCTCTTAAATGATGGAATTATATTTTTATTGTATTTGAATATGATCTTATTAAACCTAAATTTATCTTTGAAACATTAATTTGATTATACAGGTAAAATGAGTATAAGGGCTTATATGCCATATGTAACCATTGATGCTTACTCGACTGGTAGTATGTGTGTGTATATATATATAAACACACTACCAGCCAAGTATATATATATATATATATATATATATATATATATATATATATATATATATATATATATATATATATATATATATATATATATATATATATTTGGTAGTACACACACACACACAAAACTAACCAAGTAAGCATATATATATATATACTGAGAATTTATGGGACTATAGGATTTGATAGACTCCTTTGATAATGGAAGAATCATGTTTTTGAAATTCACTTCCTTGTGAGATTATTGATTTGATCCTAGGCTAAGCTTCCTTAGATTCAATTTATGGAATCTTGCCAAATAGGTCTATGGTCACTAAATTTGAGATTCAATTTATGGAATCTTGACAAATGACCCTATGGAGTTGCCCGGCCTATTATGGGCTACATTGGCAATCGATTGGGTATCTCATGCCAACTGATTGGACTTCCTTATGTACCAAATTGAGTGGCTACAAATGAAGTCAACCTTGGGATGTTTTTTGTATCAGACAATTTAATAACTCGAGTGCTTATATATAATAAACCTTTGTTTCTTTAATTTAACATCAATATCAGGGAGTAGATTTATCTTCAGCTCTCAAATAGAACCCTAGTAAATGCCCTAGTTATTGTGTAGGGTCAAGTGACCACTAAATAGTCCTATTGGTGGGAGTAACTAGTATTATATAGAGTTTGGAGTTTATTATTGTGTGCATGGACACTGATACATCGCAAACTATATACTCCTTGGTGAGGATGCACGCCCATATAAAACTCTTTACTAGTGACTTAATCCTAATTATATGTCTATTTCCGACTGATAACATGTTGATTGGAAGCACCCTTGTGTGCAAACCCACATTGATATTGACTCATCTCACTCGATTATGTTTGGCCCTGGCACATAGTACCGCTTTGTACTCTAAAACTAACGATTCTCATTTTTTATGGTTGGGGGGGATTGTTTTAATATCAACCAACAATTATTATTATTATTATTATTATTATTATTATTTATATAATAATAATAATAATAATAATAATAATAATAATAATAATAATAATAATAATAATAATAATAATAATTCCCAAGTAGGACATATAAAACCAGGAATATATAGACTATTTTTCGGATAAACAGTGTCGGGCATTGAAGATGCTCCCAAGGAACATCCACATCACCTTGATCTTCAGTTGTTATATTTTTTTTTCTAATTAGGGATTACGTTTTAGATTGAAGACACTGACATATTGGCGACACTAAAAAGCAATTAGAGCAAATATTGTCAGAATCCTAAGTATCGTAATAGAAATAAACAATAGGAGGTGTCAATGGAGGTAGTATCGAAGGAAGAAATATTAATAAGATGGCCAGGCCAAAATAAAATGGATTCAACACTCTTAGTAGGGACAACATATGTACGCTTCTTTGCTATATTGCCACAAACTGAACGTTTCGAGGAGCGTTCATTGTGTTAGCAAATATTATATTTCAAAAATAAATACGATGAAAAAAAATTAGAAAATAAATACAATATAAATCAACAAAAACAGGATAAACTTTTCTTCACTCCATGGCAAATTTTATCAAATTTCAGTCTTTATCGGCTACAGTTCCCGGACCAGCTAAGAAATTGTTTCAGCAAGACGAAATTCCATGTGACAAATCGAGGTTAACTCCAACTCACGGAGACTTTCATTTCATGTGAAGCATCTTGATATCTTCAGAAGCAGAGAATTTGGAGCAAAATCAAGCACAGAAAGCTCCCAAATGCATCAAAACTCCAGAAGGCAGTCAATCTCTGCTGAAGTTGGTGCCACCTGTCTTCATCAGTGTCCTTGCAGTTAAAGCTTCCTATCCTTGGTACAAAATTCTCGAAAGTGCAATGAATCTTCTATATAATCTCCCATTTCTCATATTTTTAGTCTTTCGACAAGCTATCCAGATATTTTCATAAGAGAGAAAAATAAGAAGAGAACAAAAATAAAGCCTTGCAATACTCGCCTAATTGAGAACCCCACTCCCCTGAACAACTCATCCGTTCAACTTTTTCAACATCATTTGTCGACGACGATCGTATTCAGATAAATAATGAAAATAATAATAATAATAAAATTTAAAATCTTAACAAGATGTGCAATATGCAAAAAAAAATCGAGATCGTTCGAATCGGCCGAAGCATGCACAGGCTGCTGTTTGATCCAGTTTTTAATCTTTACAGTCTGCCGTACAAAGATTCGGCAACGAATGTGACCATCAAACCCTTCCTACTCGTCTGCCGTCACACATTGCCCATGTTTCATTGAAAATGTGTTTAAATTTTACCACCGCGATTTAAGTAATTCGCCAGCTGGGTTGTGCTCAGATTGACGCCAATGTTTTCACCAAATAGGAGTTCGTGAGAAATGTCTTCATGCTTTGTATCGCTTTGGAAGAGGAACAATTGTTCATGTAAAAAACTATGTGCGACGAAAGCATGTCGGGGTTGGGTATCCAAACACTCCATGAAAACGAAATTTTGGGGGAATTCATTACACAGAAAATGCTAGGAAACATTCCCAACAAAAAAAGGACAAATCTGATTTTTCTATTATTTTAACATCCTCCCTAAAATCTGATTTGTGGGATAGCTTCTCATCCCTAAAAGATTCTTCAGTCTATTGAAATCTTCTTCTTTCAAAGGTTTTGTCAAAATGTCAGCACCCTGATATTTGGACCTGCAATAAAAAAGTTTGATTTCTTTATTTTTAACCAGCTCTCTGATGAAGTGTGATTTGATGTCAATCTGCTTGCTTCTTCCATGAAAGACTGGATTTTTAGAAAGTGCAATGGCCGATTGATTATCACAAAATATAATTGTTTCTTCCATTTGAGGCTGCATCAAAGCTTCAAGCATCCTTCGTAACCAAACTGCTTGACAACCTGCTGAAGTGGCTGCCACATATTCTGCTTCTGCTGAGGACAATGCAACAATGGGTTGTTTCTTTGAAGACCATGAAATTACACCTGACCCAAAATTAAAAGCATACCCAAAAGTACTTTTTCTATCATCTTGATTTCCAGCCCAATCACTATCTGTATAACCAGTTAACCTCAAAACACCCTTCTTTTCATAAAAAATTCCATGATTTGCAGTCCCTTTTACATACCTTAGTATTCTTTTACCTGCTTGTAGATGAGTATCATGTGGGTCCTCCATGAACCTACTTATCAAGCTTACTGCATACATGATATCTGGTCTTGTTGCAGTCAAGTACATTAAACTTCCAACCAAACTTTTATACAAAGTAGAATCTACCTTTTTGCTTTCATCATTTTTGCTCAACTTCAAACCCATGGCAATAGGTGTAATTGTTGGTTTGCTATTTTCCATCTTGAACCTTTTCAAAATATCATTTGCATATTTTTCTTGTGAAATGAAAATTCCATCACTATTTTGTGTTACTTCAAGACCAAGATAATAGTGCAACAAACCAAGATCAGTCATTTCAAATTCACTCTTCATTGCCATTGAAAATTCTCTAAGCATGTTTTCATTATTCCCGGTATAAAGCAAATCATCAACATAAATACAAACTATCATAACATCTCCTTGCTGATTTTGTTTTATGAATAAGGTGGGCTCATAAGGGCATTTTTCAAAAACATTTAAAAAAAAATATGATTCAATCCTTTCATACCAAACTCTAGGTGCTTGCTTTAAACCATACAAAGCTTTCTTTAGTTTGAGCACCTTACCTCTCTGACCTTTAATCTCAAAACTAGGTGGTTGCCCAATATAAATTTCTTCCTCCAATACACCATTTAAGAATGCTGATTTTACATCCATATGAAAGACTTTCCAACCCTTTTGTGCTAAAAGAGCTAAAATCATGCGAATAGTATCCATTCTAGCAACAAGTGCAAAAACTTCATTATAATCAATACCTGATTTTTGTTTGTAGCCCTTTACTACCAATCTGGCCTTGTATTTATTCACTTTACCTTGCTCATTGTACTTTGTTTTATACACCCACTTTACTCCAATTGGCTTCTTATGCTCAGGGAGATCTGCAATTTCCCAAGTTTGATTCTTTTCTATGGCTGTAATTTCTTCATTCATAGCTTTAATCCATTTATCATAATTTATAGCTTCTTCAAATGTAACAGGATCACTATTAGCAAAAAATGCAAAATGACAAAGATCTTCATTTACCTCTGTTGTTTCTTTATATATGTCAGACAAACTCCTTATTTTCTGCCACCTTTTTGGAGATTCTGAGGTGGATAATGGAGAACTACTTGATGAAACATGTCTATGACTTGGTGGAGATGAAGAAGAACCTCTTCTTAGTGCTAACTGTTGAATGCTACTACTATTGGCTCCTGTGTTAACAACTGAAATTTGTTGTTGATTTGTAGCTCTATTTTCAATGTTAACTGTTTGATATTTCTCTTCCAATTTCCAACACCACTCCTGATCTTCAAGAAACTTTGCATCTCTACTTATCACCAACTCTTTTGTCTCTGGATTGTACAACCTGTATGCCTTGGATTCTTCACTGTATCCAACAGAGATACATTTTTCTGCCTTATCATCCAATTTCTTTCTAAGTGCATCTGGAACATGAGAATAAGCAATACAACCAAAAATTCTTAAATGACCTACCCGGGGTTTGTATCCTCCCCAAGCTTCTTCTGGTGTCATGCCCCAAACTGAGTTTGTGGGACATCTATTCAAAATATATCCTGCACAACAAACTACTTCTGCCCAAAAAACCTTAGGTAAATTTTTAACATTAAGCATACTCCTTACCATATTCAAAATTGTTCTATTTTTTCTCTCAGCTACACCATTTTGCTGAGGTGTATACCTTGTTGTTAGTTGCCTTTTTATGCCCTTTTCAATACAATAATTATGAAAATTATGTGAAATATACTCTCCACCCCTATCAATCCTCAAAATTTTGAGAAAATAACCACTTTGCTTCTCAACTAATTCTTTAAATTCTCTAAATTTATTGAAAGTATCAGACTTATTTTTCAAAGGATACACCCAAAGTTTCCTACTATAGTCATCAATAAATGTCAAAAAATATCTCATACCAGATAATGAAGTAACCTCAATTGGTCCAGATAGATCTGAGTGAACTAACTCTAATGGCTTTGAAGCTCTCCAAGAATCCCTTATTGGAAAGGGTTCTCTATGGTGCTTCCCAACAATACAACCTTCACATTCTTCATCTGGTCTTTGGATAATGGTAAACCTGTTACCATGTTCTTTTGATACAAAATATTTAGTCCACCAAAATTCAAATGACCAAACCTAAGATGCCATAACCACTGTGTGTCTTTTACAAGAGCATTGAAACTTAAATGCATATTGTTTCTGATACTAAGAGAAAACATCTTATTAGCAGTCATGGGTATTTTGGTTATCAGCTTGTTTTTACCATCAACAATAATGCATGAACCATTTTCAAATTTGACAGTGTGGCCTTTTTGCACAAGTTGACCTACACTTAACAAGTTATGCTTTAAGCCTGGTACATAAAACACATCACCAATATATTTGTTCTCACCTTGTCTTGTTGTGATTAATATCCTCCCTTTCCCCATGACTGGTGCAATTGTATTATTTCCCATCTTGACTTTAGATATGATAGACTCATCCAAATTTTGAAATAACTCTTTGTGTCCTGTCATATGATTACTGCACCCACTGTCAACATACCATTTGTCATCATTTACTTCCTCCTTTGTGCTGCATGTTAGCAAGACATATCCTTCCTGCCCTTCACCTTCATTTGCATATTGGACTTCTTGTTTACTTTCATCTGCAAACTTTTTCCTACATTCAGATGCAAAATGTCCATACTTTTGACAGTAATAACATTGTAAAGATGATTTATCATACCTTTGAAAACCTCTTCCTCTTTGCTGAAAATTTTCTCTACCTCTACCTCTTGCTTGAGTGAAACCACAATTTTCTTCATCACTTCTATTGCCTCTTTGACCTCTGCCTCTTTGTTGAAAACGTCCTCTTCCTCTTGAATTTCTACCTCTTCCTCTTTGTGCTGAAGATGATTCTGGTGTTGTTTCTTTTTCTTTGAAAAATACCTTGCTCTTTAAAGCTTTCTCAAGTGGCTCCTTTGTTGATTTATTTATTCTATGTTCATGTGTGTACAATGAACCCATAAGCTCATCTATAGATAAAGATGTTAGATCTTTTGATTCTTCAATAGCTATAACTGCAGGATCATATTTTTCAGGCAAACTTCTTAAAATTTTTTCAACAATTTTTTGATTAGTCACAACCTCACCATTTGATTTCATCTGATTAACTATACCCATTGTACGAGTAAAGAAATCTCCTAAACTTTTTGAATCTGACATTTGTAAAATTTCAAAATCTTTTCTAAGAATTTGAAGGCGAACTGTTCTTACTTTTTCTGTACCTTGAAATGATTGTGCAAGGAGATCCCATGCTTCTTTGGCCTTTGAAGTCGCTATAACTCTTGGAAGAAGAGTTTCATCAAGACCCTGCACTATGAACAATAATGCTTTCTGATCTTTTTTTTGATTATCCCGCAGTAAATCCATTTCATTTTGTGTGAGGGCTGCTAATGCTACTGCATCTACTGGTTCTGAATACCCATTCTGCACAAGATCCCATAGAACCTGTGACCTGAACAAAATTTTCATCTGAAAACACCAAAAATCATAATTTTTTCCATTAAATTTGGGAATTTGTAGCTGTGTATTGTTAGCATTTGTTGTCATTTTGAACCTTGCTCTGATACCATATGATAGAAAAATATTATACTAAAAAACAAATGTTGTACACAGAAAATAAACCAGAAAAAAATTATAACTTAAAACAAGAGAGACAGAGAAGCAATTTGATATACTTGCTGCAAAATTGTCTTCATACTTCTTTATTGAAAGGAAATAGAAATATATACACAAAACAACAACTACAAAAATAGAAACTAAACAAAGAAGGGAAACTTTCCCTAAAAGCTAAGATGGGAAACTTTCCCAAACAGAAAAATAAATACAGAAAAAGTTAGGAAACATTCCCAACAAAAAAAGGACAAATCTGATTTTTCTATTATTTTAACAGGGGTTGGGTATCCAAACACTCCATGAAAATGAAATTTTGGGGGAATTCATTGAAACAAACAGCATAAAATGGGCCGATAATTTTGTTCCTTTGGTTTTCGCATTCACAAATTATAAGTCTTTCCATTTGTTGACTTTCTGGATAGATTGTTTTTAAGTTACTACTCTCTCTTTGCATAAAAAAGTTAGGGTTATGTCATTGTCTTTATTTTATTTGTTATTTATTTGTTTGTTTTTTTTAACATAAAATAATTGATAAAGAATTATACTTCAAAAATATTTATAAATTTTAATCAAATAAAATGTAAATATATATTTTAATATAAAAATTGAGGTGGTCAAGTTTGATATTTAAATATTAGTTTTGATTGTTTGACAATATCATTATATAAATATTTTCATTAAGTAAATATTTTAATAATAGATGATAAAGAAGAAGAATAAGAAAATTAAATTAATAATAGTGGATAAGTGTTGATGCCAATGAAATGTGGGTGAGTTGATTAAGTCGCTTGGTTGTTTCATGTCTCATCTAGATTCAATTTTTTAGAAATGTATATGAAACTAGTTATCATTGTTAGTTATATTCTCAAGACCTTTAGTTATTCTCAAGATCGATCGTAGCCATTATAGATAATAGTTGATATACATATAGAATTATCTAGTATATAGGTGGTATTCAGGTTGTTAATAAATCATATGGAGATATTGGCCATGATTATATCTCAAACTGATTCACACTCATATCAAAAGCCATTACTTAGAAAAAAATTAAATAAACAGATGAGCGTTGGTACTTAATCTGATAAATCTTCCCACTTACAATGTTTGAGGGTTGTTATTTCTAATTGAATTTGATCTAATTGCTCTATTCAATTAATTTTTAATCTTTATTTTCTCTATATACACAACTTTGTGGCAAATTTTTATGATATTTTGATTGAATTTTTGTTTATAGAATTTTATTTGATAGGTTGATATTTCTAATTAACTTTGATCTAATTTCTCTAGTCACTTAATTAAATTATATTCTTTATTTTTATGTGTAATGAATTTGAAGAGGATTTTTTTATATTTTTCATATAAAATTGTATTTTTGGGGTTATTAATGGTTGTTAGTTATTATCAAGACTTTTTTTGGTAATAATTAGTATATATTTGAAAATATCTACTATATAAAGGGCATTCAAGTGGTTAATAAATCAGATGAATACTTGAACTTCCAACTATTAGTCAATGTTTCTTCAATAAAAAACTATTACCTAACAATAAATAAATGAAACTAAAGAAAATAAAGAAAGATTTTATTGAACACACCAAAAACCAATAAATAAAGTCATAATTTGACAATGTAAACTGCCTTATTTTATTTAATTTATGAGAAAAATAAGAATATAAAAAATTAAAAAATAAATTAATTAATCAGAATAAAATTATTTACTTACATGTTTAAAATTTTGTAGACATATTTTTAAAGGGATAAATATTTAATATGTTTGGCGACTTATTGGATGAGTTGAATATATTTATTTATATTTTATGTAATTAAATATTTTAATCAAATTATTAGTTTTACATAATTTTACAAATAAATAATTATTTATTACATATTTTACATTTTATTAAATGAAATAGAAAAGTTAGAAGAGAAGTTGAAATCTAAATCGCATTAATTAAAGAGTAGAAATTTTTATTTTTATATTAGAGATATATAAAATTCTAAATTTTTAAAATTATAATTTAAAACAAAATATTGAATTGTTTACTTTTTATTGTTCGTAAAATTTATGTTTTAATAGGGCCCCAACATCTATATCAATTTTTTTAAAAAAGGAATCAAAGTTTAATGAGAATTTTCTTCTAGGAAAAAATGATATAGGTTACAAATATGTTGTAAATAAGTTGGAAACTTATAGCAGAGTAAAAATAAATTAATTTTTTTTATGATCTTCCTATACTTTTCCTTTTGTTGCTCTCAACAATTTAGTCTCCTTGTTCTACTAAATCAGAAAATATGAGAATGATTACTTTAAATGCATCAACGTGTTTGAATTTCTTTAATTAAATCCTAGCCAACAAACCCTCACTTGAATAATAAATTATGATATTAATTTTTGAAACATATTTTACTTTTGATAAAGTTCCATCTAAATTATATTTATTATACTCCATGTGACCCACAGATACTTCACAAGGTTCAACTTGTGTTGAATTTGGAAGTTCCACTGGCATTACTAGGTTATTCTCCTCCAATGTTACTAAAACTAACTCAAGAACATCACTTTCATTATAACTCATGTCTTTGTTAATAGATTGAATTGTGAAATGTTCATCAACAACATCCTTAAACCAAAATTTCCTTCGTTTAATTTTAATATTTTAACAATATGTTATCAAATGCCGTCTATCGAAGCATCTACAAAATCGAAATGAGAGACCTATAAAATTGAAAAGTTGAATCCATTTTTGATCTGTAACTCTCAAATCTACATATGAAAAAAACTCCATAATAATATGAATACTACCGAAAATTTGAGTATAAATAAAATAGTTCAAAATTTTGGTTTGGGATTCCACACTAATGAACTCACCCACAAAATTTCTTATAACCTTTAAAATATATTCTTCGAAGAACTAAAATGACCATTGTGTCAACCAAACCTAAATCAGCCTTAAGATGAACATTTAAGGTGATAGGGGGTTGAATGTTGGAAACCAAGACTTGGACAACAACATGTGTTGATCCCAAGCCCAATAATAATCATTAAAGAATTCATTCTTATCTTCTATAAATTCAAAAAACAACCACAAAAACACCTCTGGCGCATGGGCAAACTTACCGTCGGAGCTTGCCAATGGTTAGAGATCCATTTATGAAGATCTGACAATCTTGGCCATAGCCCATTAAAACGACAGACCATGCCTCTTTTTATGAGCCATTTTTCCCGTTCTAGGACCAAATTTATGTCTTCCTCTACAATGGAAACCAAGGGATTTCTTTTTGCAGGATTTAACATTTTGACCTTGCTTACGGATCCAATGTTCACATATTGGGCGACTTTCTCATCGAACATAGGCTTACAACTCCCTACGTCTGCTTCCTTTGACTCCACTTTACCATAAATATTTTTTTGCCATGACTATGCATCCTTCTTGCATAGATTAGACGGCTACCCATCCACTTCTGCCTCTTAAACCAACACACTATTGACCGGCTATTCAGACTCAGTATCCCGATTCCACCACCTATCTCTGTCTAGCAATATTCTGAGTTGCCTCCACATTCGGCGTCTCCACAGTCAAAGCATTGCCATCACTTCGAACCCGAACCCTGATTTTCTTACATCACCTCAAAAAATAATTGTTTATTAAATAGTAACTTTTATAATTAATTATTGTTTTGAATTGATTTTCTAATACTTTATAAAAGAAAATGATACTACCGATTTTTATTTATTTATTTATTTTCTTTTTGAAGCCCCCAACTTATAATGATCATTGTGAGAGGTTCATTGATCAATAATGATATTTTCGTCAAGAATATATTGGAATATTCAATTCCAATTTTAGAAAAGGAAGAAGATAATAAATTTTATTAGTTTTATAAAATTTAATAAAATATATTTATGTTTTCGAGGTTTCATAGTTTAATTATTTTAAATTATAAATGTAAAGCATTTGTTTTCATTTATTTGTCCGTTTTCATGGAATAATCCATTTATATTTATAAAATTCTATAACTAAAAGATAAGTGTACATATTAATCCGTAATTTATGTAATATAATTTCAAAATGAGTTTGTTAGAATTCACCAAAAATCTAGTAACTATCATTTCTTCTAAAATAATTGCCAAGAAATTTTATGCATGAAGAAATATTCACACTATTTACAACGCTGAACTTAAGAAGTGTCATTTTTATCTGTTTGTGCATTCGATTTGCAACCATATACCCCTTGTACATTTGTCCATGGATGTATCTGAATGACATGCACTATTATTCATATTTAATTTAAATTTAAATGTTTCTAGCATGGACTATTAAATGTACCCTATTAAATGTATCGTTATGTCTCCAATTGTCGCATGAATTTATAGGGTTTAACAATGTTGCCTCCATGATGAGCAGTTCTAGAAATTTGGATGAGGATGTCGAATTCTTTGAGTCTTTGGACCGAATCACCTCTAATGTTTAAAATTTACCAAGATCTTTGGGTTAAAATAGGCATCAACAAAGAATATTGTTCATCGTTAAATTGAATGAAAAGATGAGTGTACATATAGGCAAAGCCATTACTATTTAGTGGATTTTAAAAATGGATTAACTCCCACTTAACATCACCTATGCTAAACCTGACTAGGCTTAATCATAGTAAAGTATGCTAGTTATCAGTTCTTGCATGATCAGATGAAAGCTAACAGAAGCATAACTAAAAGATAATTGTTGTAATGCATGTAATACACTAACACCCCCCTTAATCATAGCTTAGGTAGGTATAAAATAAAATATCGGTCCTAGAAACAAGCCCTGACGAGGTACCCACATACAATGCAACTCTCAATAAGTGGAGTAAAAGGAGAAAACCCAATAGGAAAAAAACTACCCACCCCTGCCGCTGCCCCTCCACGCCCCCCTGCCCGCCCCACCCATCCTTGCCACTGCGCCAAAAGAGAGACAAAGAAAAGAAGTTTGGACTAGAAATCCCACTCCAACACCCCCCTTAAACATAGCTTAGGTGGGTTGTAAAATTGGGTCCCATCAACAAGGCCTTATGAGGTACCCAAGTACATAGTGATGATCACAATATCCTACAAAATGTGAAGGATGTGTGCCTCCAAAAAGAAGAGAGAGAATGTATGCACATAATGTCACATGATGAATGCTATAGGTCCCTCTAAAACAAATACTATCTCTTCCTTTTGGAAGAAAGAAACCACAAGCTATTAAACTACTAAATTACCACTCAAGTGGAGGGCAGAGAGGAATCATGATGTAGATCTCTAAAAAATGCTCAAATGTGCCAAAGTTTGATAAGATATCACAAGGTTAACTATAGAAGATGGCATTGAAGAAGTAGACAATGAAGGAGAGAGAATAGACAAAGAAGAAGATAGACATGGAACATTCACTAAATAAATGTCTATGTGAATAGTGGAGCATGACTTAGCAACTAAAGAAAGAATTTCCATAAGAAGAGATGAGTCATCAATGCTCGTAATATGTGTATTGATATTGAAATCAATAAAGTCCTCTAAAATACAAGTCTATGAAGGCTCTAAAAGAGCAACAACATGCATAGGAATGGAAGTAGAATCTACAATAGGTCAACTAAGATCTAGCAAAATCCCATCCTGTAGTGGGGGCTCGACACAAGGAAAATCACTATCCATCATATATGTATCATCACAAGAAATAAAAGCATGATGAGAGAGTACAATAGTCTTAGAAGAGACAATAAGAAGTGGAGGAGGAGGTGTGACATAAATCTTTGTAGGATCACCGAAAACACTCTGTAATATGCTCTAAATAGTGCATGGACACTTTTTATATTCCACATGATAATGATGATCCATGGAAACATGAAGTAATAGAGTGGAAAAAACTTTGTCACAAGTATTAGCCAACTTATTGAACCAAATATAATCAGTGGGTGAAAGAATATGCCCATATAGAAATGGGATATGATTCTTGCATGTGTACAAGTGTTCCATATAAGCACACCAAGAATCTTAATTATCCTTCCCAACAAGGATCACTAGAGATGAAACAATGCTCCTCATTTGGAATCTCTTAAATGAGGTCAATATGACTGAGAGAAGACACCAAAAAACTACACAATTGCATAATATACTCTATAATGAACCCCTAAAGCACGTTCATGAAACGGACATCAAACACAGCCATGAATGCATCCAAATGAGCAATCAATGTTGGACTAAGGGAAAAAAATTGTGCATGCTCTAGACATGAAATTTAGACTAGGCTGAAAATGAGTCCATATAGATGAGAGAAATTAATGCATGATGTATGCTACAAAAACTAGTGTGACCCATAACCCCCCTAAATTTGAAAATTTATAACTTGAGTGCATTTTACAAAATAAATTAGTCCAACGGAAAGAGGACAAAAAAATGCACTTCTAAAAATAGTGGCACTCAATTCTGAATTACCAATCGAAAGTTATAGCAAATTACTTTTTCCATCATTAATGGTCTATTTAATTAAATTGCACTTAAATTTTAAATGATCGAACCAAATAAATTAGAAAACCACCTTCCAGCCCCTTGTTAAAACTGAAACAAAGATCTTGACGTCATCAAAACAACAAAAGATACAAATATCCTTGCCCATACACTTCAACATTCATTTCTCTGAGAAACACTTATAGAAAGTGTTTTAATTGTTAAAAAATAAAACTATTTTAAATAAAATTAAAATAGGTTCTAATTTTTAATATTTCTAGAAATAAAAAACAACTATTTCAAAATGGTAAAAAATAGCATATTTTCTGAGAAGATTATATGGCAATTTTTTGTCTTTTAGCTTGGAGATTATTGAGGCGCCACTTATACATGCACAATGTTAAATACAACCTTTGTCTTCACATGTTGTGGAGAGATATGCACCACCCACTTTTTCAAATTACTAGGGGTCACCATGGTTCATGCACAGGTCTAAAAATTGCCAAAAAAGTTGGGCGTTGCCATGTAAGTTGACTGGTTTCAATGTCAAGGCTGTTCACAAGATAATTATATTTTTATTTATTTTTCATGATTTTGGTTATTTTGGAGGAGGTCGACTGAGAGTTTGACTTGAATCAATGACAAATAAGTAGAAAGCTCTAAGTCAGCTTTGGTAGTCAGCCTCAACCTACCACTATACTTGGCATTTAGGGCTAGATAATCATCCAAATAAACTTTTGTCAAGTGCTCATGTGCTCAACCTTATAAATCTATTTTACTTTTTACTTAACAAGTAATGCTTAGCCTTACAAATCTATTTTTATACTTTTTAATTAACAAGTAATGTTTTTAATGTTGTGTCGTTCCCTGCTCTTTCTTTAGTCTCTCTTCCTTCTCTAATCATCCAAATAAACTTTTGTCAAGTATTCATGTGATCAGATTTACAAATCTATATATATACTTTTTACATAGCAATTAATGTTTCTAAGGTTGTACCATCCCTTGTTCTTTCTTTGATCTCTCTTCATTTGATTGAGGAAGTTCCCACTGCTCAAACACTATTATTTTTTAAAACTCTTACTAATGTGGGAGCTACAACCAAAAAGAAGGGGTGTACAATGAAGGATGAATTTTTGAGACCAAAAGCATAGTCTACGGTGAGTGATGGCTTAAAAAAGATGATGGATGACTTTCTTTCCCACCATGGTAGAAGAATGATTGTAACTTGTGGATAAATATTCTTGAATCTAAGTGGTGAGACTTGTATTTTTTGGTTATCCTCTTTCTTGAGAGATTTCAGGGTCTACCTTTGTAGCCTTATTATTTTCCTTTGATATGTTTGTCTTATCCTTTTTGTGTATTTTCCTTGCTTGTTAATTTTTTATCTCAATGCTCTTTGGATTTGTCTCTTGTGTGTTGCATTTGTACTGTCTTTTTTCTATTTTATTGATGTTGTTTTTTTTATGGAGCCCACAATGGTTGTGGTGATATCTTTGGGCCCTGTGGTGGTCGTTGTGTTGTTTATGGGGCTAGTGGTGGCCATAGTGATAGTTGATAGGGAGACCTGGGACTCCCTTGTATATCCCAAATTGGTTCATGGCTCCAATCAAAATTATTTCTCTGATTCATAACTACAACTCAAAATCATTTACCAGTAATAAAAAATACTTTAGAACTATAAAATGCTACTAATTCATTATTTAAGAAAATAAATAATTACAATCTTCATGTACATACCAACATTATTTTAGTGTAGCAGCTATCCAATCTAATAGATTCAATCACCTCATATATGCCACTTGTGATGCCATACCATATCATCATACATTTAATGATGTTAAAATGACACCACACCCCCCATATCGATCTCATGTGAATAGCTCCATGTCAAATTAAAAAGTATAAGTACATTTGTCCATATCACTTCAATGTTTTTGGAGGCGAAGACAAAACATCCCATGGTAATTTTTCCTTCCCTCCCACAACAATAAAGTTAAAAAATCCATTAAATAAACTATCCATCAAGAAACATTTTGCAAGATCCATTAGAGAAATTGTGCAAATATGATCATCTCTTCCTTGTAAGGGAATTATTCATGGTGCCACTAGAAAACATTGAGAAGTCGACATTGTTAAAATGGGATTTGAGTACCAATAGGTTTTTAATAGCTCTGAAATTCAAAGTAGAGGGCTGAATTTGAAACCTAACTATGAATTACGGAGTAGACAATAAATGAAGTAATCTAGAAGAGTGTTTAATCTTAATTTTTGATGTGGATCCTATTTTAGTGGTTAGGGTTATGGATATATAAGTAATAGGGCATAAGGGTGAATATCATATTTATTTAATATCAATTAATGTGTAAATTTAGATGTACCATATGCTAAATTTATAAAATTGAGATAGGGTATTAGTAGAAAGTACAACTATGTTATATATAAAAAAGACATAAAATAAATTACTTAGTTATTTCTAATTCCAATAGAGTGATATATCTTATATAGGTGGGAAGAAAGTAGGAAGACAATTTTGGATCAATTGTCAGATTCTAGAATGGTGCCTTCAGCTCTCTAGACACTTATGTCAGAATGTCTATGCTAGTGTCTAGGTTTGATACTAGTGTCCTATATGAAATATATGTTGAAATAAGATGCAATTGCATAAATGTTTTTTGGTTTGGCTTCATCTTTTCTCTAGTGCATTTAGATCTGGATCATAAGATATTACTCCTAGTGAAATGATAAAACTCTAGCTTTTCATCTTTAATGCGACCTTGGAAAAAATGGGTTAGTCACCACACAGTGTTGAGCTTACCTGTAATGACTCTATTGTCAAAGA
Organism: Torreya grandis; assembly: GCA_037957365.1. Lineage (NCBI taxonomy): Eukaryota > Viridiplantae > Streptophyta > Pinopsida > Cupressales > Taxaceae > Torreya > Torreya grandis. The sequence goes on from JARHVA010001205.1 coordinate 253,186, forward strand.
ATACAGCCTACATAACTAATACTCCAAAAGAGGGCCTTAAACTTATGTATTTCTCCCCTATGTGTTAGCTTATGTTTGAATCATATAATGTATAAATAACGTACATTAGTAACCTAGCTTGCAACATGGAAAATATGAAATTATGAATGTACCTTTACTATTTTAGACATGTAACTGGTTTATTCCTTTAATTGATATCAGAAAAGGGTAGAATAAGAAAACTTTTGGTAACTTGAGTGCTTATTGATTGCTTTTTTGGTTTGGTCAAGTTTCATAGGCAGTGAATTAATGAGCATTGATATTGTATTTAAACCAATAATATTATGATATAACTTGCATTAAAACACTTACGCCAACCATTATAACGCTTTTTGTTTGTAAATTGGATAGATTTAGAGCACTGGACACTTGCATCATGCTAGGATAGTAACATTGATGCCACAGTCTCATGCAGAGAGTAGTGTCTAGGGAGAAAGAGAGTAGGATTAGAGTCAAAACTTACAAAGGTATAAGATAAGTACATTTTAACCATTATGGGCAAGATGGCATGTATGTGTCATTCATATAAGGTTGGTTAGACTAAGAGAAAAACTAAGGCATTCAAGATAAAGGAGATGCAAGGCATGCAAAAGTAAGGCATGTGTAAAACAAAAAGGAATAACCAAGGTCATGATTTTTCTAATTTTACAAGACTGAGGTACTACATAATCATAGAATATCATCTAATTTTTTTTACAATTTAATATCATAATGAAATTGCTAGTTTAAATTAAAAAAGATTAAGTACTTGGGTGTTTACACACACCTTGTCTTTACATGAGTTGAATTTGAGTACTTTATTGGAGTTGGGTTTGAGTTCTTTGCTAGTGACTACCCTCCAACCAATGGCATGTTATAGTGTATAATTAGTGCATAAAATTTGGTTCAAAAGTACTTGAAATACATTGAAATTAAAAGATCAAGGTTTAGGAGTGGACCTATATGTTTTAACCACCTTGCCTATTGGAAAGTTATTTTTTAAAATGATGTATCGTTGTAAGGCTCTAAAATTGAGTTTAGGATAAATATAAATAATTCCTTTAAAGTGCATATATATATATATATATATATATATATATATATATATATATATATATATATATATATATATATATATATATATAGAGAGAGAGAGAGAGAGAGAGAGAGAGAGAGGGTGGGGCACATACTCCTAAAAAAATGATTTTCCACCTAGTAGTTGAGATTAGCTTAATCATACAACCCATCGATGCTTGTAACCTAGAGAGTTTAGATTATCAATTCCAAACTAAAAACTTGAAAAGAATGAGTGGTTTATTCACCCCAACCATACGAAAATATGAACCAACTACTATATTAGATTGACTGGCTAATATCAGTAAAAGTATGTTGGATATTAATACGTATAATAGTTTTAAATTTTGAATTTGATTTGGATTTTGTAATATTAGGCACATGTTGAATACCAAGTTGATTCACTATTAAGAAAAATATTCCCAAAAACCTCATATTTTACTCTAACCCAAATAATTTTTGTAAATATATTATATGCAAAATTATATTTTTCTCAAGCACAACAACCATCAAAATGAATAGAGGCATTTTTTGATCATCAAATATCATATTATCAAATAGGTTTATCAAAAAATCATACAATTTAGAAAAGAAAACTTGGCATGAAGAAATCCAATCAAATAGCTCACTCTGAAATATGTAACATACCAATAAAAACATAATGCCATTACTCTTGGAGATAATTATAAAGACCTTGCTAAGGAAAATGAAATGATTATGTTCAAGTATAATAATGTGTTAAAAGCCTTTACTATCATAATAAAATAGCATATTTTTTCTCATAAGGAAAAATAGTGATGTTGAAAAAATAAATGTTTGATAGAAATTTAGAACCTAAAGCTCTAATATAAATTTACAATTAGGAAACACCTAAGAAACAATATATTTTTATCAAGCATAATAACCATCAAAATGTGTAGAGGTATTTTTCGATCATCAAACATCATATTTTCACATAGATTAATTTAAAAATCTTGTAATTTGGAAAAGAAAACCTAGCATGAAAAAACCAATAAAAAACAAGCTTACAATAACAAAACCTTACCTCTAAACTCCTTACCATTTTTTACATATAATTAAACACACAAGTGAATGGAGTTAATAAAACTCCTTACTTTCAAAATTAAATGAATTCTAATTATATAAATAATTAGATTCATCTATTACATTCAATAATGTAATATATTGAATATAATAGATAAAAAAAAATTATGTTATATAAATCTAAACCTCTTTCTAATGAATGTAAGTTATGTAAATCTAACAACTAACATGAAGTCAAGACATATGTATGATTATGAGTCCTCTGATATATAATATCTCATAAAATATCCTTTCATTATTCATTATCATCACCACCTAAATCACTTTCAAATCTTTCACTACTTACAAGTTTTATATAACTTTTTCGTAAAATATATATTTATATTGTATTAATATATTAATATTAATATAATTATTATTATTATACTAGCATACCTATCTTAAATAAATATATGTAAAATATATAGATAGATGATTCTTGAGACATCTATCCTATATTAAATTTGTGATATAAGTAAAATAGGTGCCTCGAGAATGATATCTCTCAGCGTATTTTAATTAAATTTATCTAAAATAAGTATGCTAATTCTTATTTGTTTAATAATAAAAAAATATATATTTAATTTTATTTTAAAAAATGTAAATTTGTTAAAAAAATTTAATTTTATAAAAAAAATATCTAGTGTCATATTATTCGTATATTTACACATGTTAAAATAAGAGATAAAACTCTTTAAAACTTTTCTTAAGAATTCAATTGTTTAAAAAAAAAAAAAATGATATGATAATATTTGAGAACTTTTATTATTATTGTTGTTGTTGTTGTTGTTGTTGTTGTTGTTGTTGTTGTTGTTGTTGTTGTTCTTGTTATTAAGAAAGGATTATAATGACATAACATTTATTTTATAAAGAAAAAAAAATTAAAATTAAAAAATAAATATTAAACACATAAAAATATTAAAAATTATAATTTAATTAAATAACTCAATTAAATACACACACACACACACACACACACACACACACACACACACACACACACAAAATCATAAACAATGTTATAAGAAAAAATGTCATAATAAAGATCATTGTTCAAGAAAATCAAATAAAATACTTTAAACTAAAAACTACAAATAAAATATAGACACATAAAATTATTAAAAAAAGGAAATTTAACTAAATAATTAAAGTAATTAACTCAATTTAAAATAACATTAACTAAATGATTTTTTATCTTAAACAATTTTATTAAAAAAAATTATCATAATAAAAATAAGCATCTAAGAAAATCAAATAAAATACTTTAAACTAAAAAATAAAAATAAAATATTAATACATAAAAATATATTAAAAAAGTAATTCAATTAAATAATTAAAATAATTAAACAACTCAATTGAAAATAACATTAATTAAATGACTTTGTACTTCAACAATTTTACAAAAAGAATTTATTATAACAAATATCAGTGTCCACTCACTATTAATTGAAATCATTAAATATTTATAGTTTATATTTTAAAACTCAAATAATATTTTTAGAATATTCTTTCTCGTTATTTATTTTTATTAATACTTTTTAAAGGAGGTTATAATGAGTTTCACTTTTCAATTAATCAATATTTATTTAATTAATTAAATTTAATATATATATATATAAATAATTTTAAAATCATCTTAAAATCTTTTCAAAAAATAATAGAATATTTTCAATAATAATATTTGAAAATATTTTTTAATTTTAATCCAATAATATATATATATATATATATATATATATATATATATATATATAATAATAATAATTTTATTAAAAAAAATTGAATTAAACGTACCTATAGAAATAAAAATAAATCTAATCACCCATGTTAATTCTCTCTCCAAGGATTAAGCTTCCCTTTGTTACCCATGACCAACATCCTCACCGCTTTCCATATAGTTGACAGGACTATAAAGCAACGGATGGGTGCATCCACAACGTACTCAAAGTCAGTTTCACCTACAGTTCACCTCTTCAAAGTCAATTTCACAGCCAAAGACAACCCCACACATATTTTCAAAAGTGAAACGAACAAGCAGATGTTGAAGAGCAACAACTGTGCCATCTTTAGGTGGCATCAGTGCGTGCTTCACCACTACTTTAGTCTTAAGAATCAAATGATTTCTATACACCTGCGAATGGAAAATTGATCTCATCATCTTTCTCGCCCCAAGCCACTGTTGGCCGTCCATGTTGAGAATTCCGTTGTCCATTAGATCGTCGCCAATGGTCTTGAAGTAGGCACCTCTAGGCAAATTAGAAATTTTGGTTTTGACAATATATTCAATATTTTTGGGGTTAATGGTGACGAGCGAAAACATTTTGTTCATCGATAGAGGCTTGATGTAAAGGGTGCCACCGCACCGTATGAGCAGGTCGCGACCCCACTCGTATTTTTCATGCAGATGAAGGGAAACATTCCGAGTAACGGTCAGCTTGGAGGTTCTGCCCCACTCTCCCTGGCATAGCTCTTCTATTCTTAAACCAATGGAATGGCATAAACTAGCTTAAGATGGATATCCCTACGATACATGCAGCTTCAGCTCCCTTACTGAAAATAGGCTGCACTCTATCGCTAGCTACCCATCTTACGATGATATTTATTTATGTCTCGCGGCTCTATTACAACAAGACAACAATCAACAATGGTTTGATGTCTTAATTAATAGAAGAGTAAATATATCATTTGACGGGACAACTGGACCATATTCAATTTCAAAAAAATTAATGGACACTAAACATTTTGAATGGCCATCGCTGTATGCTTACCCATTTGAAAAAACAAAAATGCTGACATATCAACATCGAATTCAGTGATGATTCTTTTAGCCATAGCATTAAAGGAAAGACCTAATCTTATCCTATTGTCCCCACAAAATCTTTTGGTGTATTTACAATACATTCCATTTATAAAATAAAGAACATAGCAGCTCTCGGCTTCGCCTTCAGCTTCAAAGACTCCAGCTTTTTAAATCTTTGCGTCAAATCGCAGGATTGGAACGTGTAGCAGAGCGTCGATCGCGTACCATTTCTTGCAGGCTTGAGAGACCACGCTTTGATCCCCGGGGTCGTCGACGTAATTCGTCATGCACTCTAAAGCGTCTTTAGAAATTGTTTTTGCCCATGTTTTTCACCAGCCTGTAGCTCCCCAATCTCGAACCTCTGACCTTTGTTATTTGCAGCAGACCGCTGTAAATGCCAAAACAATCTATATACAAAAGACTATAATTTGTTTAAATTAATTATTTACATTTTTATTTAGTTGTTTTTTTACATTATACATTTATTTTTACAATATATAGATTTTGTTAATATCATTTTGGTTTTATAATATTTTATATTTTTCAACAAATAAAATTGTTCTTCACATTTTATGATATTTATTGTTAACAATATTGCTCTTATTTATTTGATATTATTATTTAGATTTTAAGAACATAAAAATTAAATACAATATACCATTTCACACATAAATAGATATTAACTGTTACATGTTCCTTATCTAATATATTTTAATTTTATTATTGAACTTTATTATTAATATTATACAATTTTTTATTTTTATTTGTATTTTTTTAAAATTAAAAAACAAATATACACATAACTCTAACTTTGGTATTCAAAAAGATAGTATACTAACATAAAAATAACATATATAAAATAACTTGTGAATGTGGAAAAGCAAAGCCATAAAAGGTTTAAACATCTTCTTAGCCGATTTTATACTCTTTGTTTCAATAAATTCTCCCAAAACATCATCGGCGTGTAAACTTTTAAAATAAAAATTTATGTCGCTTTATGTAGCTTTGAAGCAGTAAACATTCATCTTTTAGTAATAAGAAAATGAAAATTTTAAAATAATATATAAATTAATAATTAATTTTTAAACAAAATTAAAAGGTATCAGGGCTTCCTTTTCAATTAGTAATATGTAGATATTATAGTAAAATATATTTTTTCTCAATTTTATTTATATAATTTAAAATAAGAGTGGTGTAATAATTATTAATATAGAGATATTTTGAAATTTTATATTTTTTTCCGATTTTATTTACACATAGTAATTTATAAAAATGATGTATTATTATGTAACTCTTATTAATTTAACATTCAAAAAAATACATATTTATTTTCTATATAATTTTATTTTAAAAAAATCAAAATAGTTAATAATTAATTTTATAAAAAATAATAATTTAAGCTTACTTTATTTATACATAATACATCTTAACATAACAGATAAAAATTCTTTAAAATTATTCCCAACAATTAATTTTTTTTTAAAAACTATTAAATGATATGATAGTATTTAAAAACTTCTTTTTATTATAGTATATTTTTATTTTGGATATATTTTATTTGAAAAATGTATTGTTAAAAAGAAAGTTACATTGATATACATCTATTTTATAAAGAAAATTAAATAAATATACCTCAAACAAAAATTAAAAGATAAAAATTAAAATTCCTAACAAAAAATAAAGGATATAATTTAATTAAATAATTAAACAAACTCAGCGAAAAATAATAGTAATTAAATAAATTTTTATTTTAAGCATTTTTACAAGAAGAATCTATCATAATAATGATCAATGTTCATTCGTTATTGTTAGTTAAAATTGATATATATTTACAATTTATATTTTAAAATTTTATGAATATTCGTGAAGTGTTATTTCATGAGTTTAACGTAACTAGCACACACAAAGTGTTGGTTCCTATCTGTAAATAAAAATTGATGATCAAAATTATCAAAACTCATCTATATCAAAATTTATTTGTAATATCAACGGAATTTAATACTACACACTGTCGCTCATAAGCAAATCGACCTAACCAATCCAACTACATATGCACGTCAAAATATATTGATGATTTATTATATTTATCAACTTCAAAATTAAAACTGCATAAATTTTTTTATCAATTTTCTGTGTTGCTTAAGCTTACCACATTCTTTGTTGTCTACTCTTTCTAATGTAAATTAATTTTATTATTAATCTTATACATTTAAAACTATGTTTTGAAAAAACAAAAAACAGAGTATATACACAACTCTTGCTTTTGTATTCAAAAAGACAGAATAGTAACATAAAAAGACCGTATGAAAAAGTCAAAGTTGTGAATGTGGAAAGCAAAGGGACAAAACGTATAAACATCTTATCCGCCCATTTTATGCTCTTTGTTTCAATGAATTCGCCCAAAATTTCGTTGGCATTCGAACATTTTGCATACCCCGAGTTTTCCATAATCTCGGATTTTTGCAAGCACACCTGTTTTACCAATCATTGTTCCTCTTCTAAGACACTCTGACCACAACCCAGCTGGGGAATTAGTCAAATCGTGGCTGTAAAATTTAAACACATTTTCACTGAGACGTGGGCAAAGGGTTTGGAGGGTACCTTCGTTGCCGAAACTTTCTACGGCAATTTGCAAAGCTTAAAAACTGGATCGAACAGCAACGTCTGCATGCTTCAGCCGATTCCAACGAGCTCGATTTTGAGCAGATTCTACAACATTTGCTAAGTATTTGAGGTTTTATTTTAATCTGAATTCGTCGTCGACAAAGGATGATGGAAAAGTGTAATGCATGAGGAATATTTTACCGGAGTAGGGTTCTCAATTAGGCGAGTTTTGCCAAGGCTTTATTTTGGTTGTTTTCGTTATTATTCACATGTGAATATATCTGGAAAGCTTGTCCAAAGAGTAAAAATAGGAGAAATGCGAATTTATATAGAAGATTCATTGCAGTTTATAGAAGCAGAGGAAGGTTTAACAGCTAATCCCCTGAGAAAGACAGGCGGCACCTGCGTGAGCAAAGATTAACTGGCTTTTGGATTTTGATTCCTTTTGGAAGCTTTTGTGCTCGATTTTGATCCGAATTCTGTGCTTCCGAAGATGCCGAAATGCCTCACATGAAATTCACAAGGAAGATTCTCCGTAAGTTTGATTTCATCTTGATTTTTCACATTGATTTTCGTCGGGTTGAAACAATTTCTTATGTGGAGACGGAATTGCAGCCAATGAAGACTGAATTTTTTATAGAATTTACAATTGATTGAAGAAAGATTTATTTTGGGGTGTTCTTTTAGTTTGTATTCGATTTTTTATTTTATTTTTATCGTTTTTCTCATTTTACTTGAAATGAAGTATTTGCAGAACACAATGAACGCTCCTCGCAATGTTCCGTTGGTGGAAGCAGAGCAAAAGAAGCGTTCATATGTTATACCTTACTTGAATGTTGGGTCCATTATAGTACTCTTTTACTTAGCTGTCTTATTACACTTTCTTCCTTTGATACTTCATTGCCTCCTCCACCTCTCATCCTATTGTTCATTCCTATTACCATACTTGTAATTCTAATTATATTTGCTCTCGTGCCTTTTGATGTTGCAAATATGGCACTATCTTCAGTCTGAAAGAAAACGTAACAATTGAAGACTGTGGTGTGCATGTTCTTTGGAAGCGTCTCAATTCAGGAGACTGTTTATCAAAAGAAAAGAGTAGTCTATACATTATGAGTCATCCAAAAAAGATTAGTCTATACATTTATTTTCACGTCTGTTTAGAACCAATTGAAAGATTTCCAGCTAAAAAGCATTTTGTGTGCCAGTCGATATTCTCTTAAATTCCGAGTAGTGTAATTAAATACAGCACTACATAGATTCTAAAGAAAATAATAAAAAGTTATATTAATAATTTTAAATTTAATATATAAATTATATCATCTGATATGAGTTTGTCGCGGTAATTTTTTATTTTAATTTTCTAAATCAAAATTTCAATTTTCAAACTCAAAATTTCAATTTTCATTGTTTATATTGTAAATATAAAGTGATTTTTTTAAAAATAAAATTGTTACATTGATAAGGAGTCATTATAGTGGTATATGGGGTTGAGGAGCTATAATATTATGAGTGTGTCAACTTTTAATTTTTTGAGAGCCAACATTATAAAATAAAAAATAAGATAAGTAATACGACATTTGAAAAAAATTACAAAATATATAAATACAAATAAAATTAAACCCACACAAAAAAAATTAGAGAAAACAACGATGAAAAAGAAACCAATATGATAATGATACAAAGAAAAAATATGAGAATAAAAAAGGTAAAATAGTTTGACTATGGAAATTTATTTTTCTTTTAATATGATCTGCCTATGTATGTTAACTAAGAAGCCCTTCTTATATTTTAAAGTTAATGTTATTATGTTTGTATCAAGCAATATGGATTTTTGAATTATATTCCGAAGTTGGAAGATGCTTGTCTCATTAATATGCAATGAATTTCTATTTTAAAGGGATGAAACGTTATCCATAATTGAACCCACAATGTTGGCCACTATTCATTTCTATCTGAATCCAAATTTGTTGGTCTTTCAATGGAAGCACTGAAGGTTTTTAAAAATCATGTTGTTATGTGCTTCATATATATATCACATTTCTATTTCTCTGTAAAACGTTGGTATGTTTATAGAATCCCTAAGGGTTTTCATTTACTACGTAGAACATTCAAAATCACCCTATAATAAGGATATTCTTTACAAACTCCTTTATTATATGGTAATTTTGATTGTTTCTTCTAACTAACAAGAAAATCTTCTCACCAGTACATTCAACAAGCCTAAAAAAGAAATTACTATCCATTTTTTCATTATATTGGTGTCTTAATGCCACCATACCCACTATATTCAACTCAATCACCATTTTATAGGGGTGAAATGTTTCCCACACAAGTGAATCTATGTTTTCATCACACTTAACTCAAAATTTATTGGTATTAAATTGATGTAATCAACATTTTTATACACATACCACTAAATATTATAGGCTTTATATTCAACATAATCGTTATGTTCATGAAAGACTCAACATTTCATGTTATGTATATGGAATCACTAAAGGCTTTCATTCACATAGAGGCAAAAGTTATTGACTTTGAATTAAAATTAAGGTTACGATTCACATAGTACTAAAAGTTATTGTCTTTATATAAAACTCATTGTTATCATTCACATATCAAGGAATGTAATTGTTTTTGTATTGAACTAATTTATTTATGATTTTATATTGTGTGTTTTTTATGAGTCCTGCATAATGATTGAGAAAGTTAGAATAGGGTTGTTTTATCCCTCTTTCAGCCAATCTAGTGGGCACACCTACTAATGCAAACTTAAGCCCCTTGATTTAAAATTTTGATTAATAATTTTTTTTAAACAAACACATTATTGTATCATTCACTTATAATTTTGACAAGTAAAACAAAAAAAGAATGGATCATTAAAAATGAAAGGTAATGTTGAAAGATGTTTATTTACAAGATTGAATATTTACCTCTCGAACAACCTATTTAGGCATTAAAAATGTTAAAAAATCTTAATCTAAGTTTTTAGAGCATGAGCTGGTGTCTATTATGAAATATGTGAGGCCCCAAAGTTAGGCATTCCATCTACTGGTCCCCTTCCCCTACTCATAATTATTTTATTAATGGAAACATTGATTTTGATACAAAGACAATAATAATAACTAGGATATGAATGTAAACTTTGAGAGATTCCATCCACATACTAAATGGTATGTCTTCCAAACCATGTTGTGTAGAGAAACAAAAATGAATATAAACCCCACAATGACTTGAATTTTATTAAATACATAAAGATATGAGTCACATGTGACATGAATTATAAAAACATCTATGCCTTCCATTAAAATGACAACAAATTTGCAGTCGGATGGGAATGAAAAGATGCCAATGATGTGGGTTTAGTTATGCATAACATTTAATCCCTCCAACATGGAACCTCCTCGCATATTAACGAGATAAGTGTCTTTGAACATGGCCATATAATTTAACAAATTATACTATTTCATACAAAAACAATAAAATTTATTTCTATGTTATTCCCAAAATTTTCATTCTCATCTAACTCAAAATTTGTCATCAATTTGGAGGAGATACACAAAAACGTAGGGAGAGACATTTATTAATGGTGATTAGGGTCGTAGTAACTCAACACATTAATGGAGGAAAACCAAGGGAAAAATGGCACAAAGATGGGGAAAAAATTAAAAATTATTGTGGGTTAGTTACATGGAATATATTTTCTTCAATGCATTCATCCCTTGATTATTTTGATTAAAATTTCTCTATGTAACATGACATGGCAAATAAACTATAAGTAGGTTCCATCTATTTTGGGGGAGAAGGAATGTGAAAAGGCAATGAGACATTTTTGGGTGTAATGTTTCATCACTCCATTAACACATTAGTAAACATTTACTCAGATTTGAAGGCATGAAAAAAAAAAGCAATCAATGCACACCAAAAAATAGGATTGTATAAGGAATGCAAGAGAAAATAGGAACATAGAAGGTATGATAACCATAATAACCATGAAAAAATATTAATAGCCAAGGACATTTATGTCACATAGGGTATCATTAACTTGCCATAGTAACAAAAAAAATTATCTAGCCATGTGGAAAATGGTGGTGACTTTCACATTGATGAATCATGCATTTTTATCTCAAGTTAAAATTGAATAAAAATCACAATAGAGTGAATATAAAATATATTAAAATAACTTTGTCATTCTATTAAAATATCGTTAAACATTTATTTATTTTTTAATGCAACTAAAAAAACTTGAAGATAGAAAGGACGCCAAAAAAATAAGAACTTATAAGGAAAGCAATAGAAAATAGGAACATAGAAGGCATAATAACTATAAAAACCATGCAAAAATATTAACAACCAGGAATGTTTGTGACATAGAGGGTGAGATTAAATTTCCATGACAATAGAGATAAGCCCATCTAGCCATCAAGAAAATGGTGGAAGATTTCACATTAATGAGCCATTTGTATTCTATCTCGAGGTCAAATTGAATAAATAACACAACAGAGTTAATTAAAAACATATGAATAATAGCTATTTTATTTTATTAACATACTAGTAAATATTTACTTAGATGTGAATGCACACAACAAAAAAACAAGAACACATGAATGGATAATAATAATAATAATAATAATAATAATAATAATAATAATAATAATAATAATAATAATAATAATAATAATAATAATAATAGCCAAGCAAAAATAAACAAAGCATGGTTGTGGGTTCAGTTACATGCAATACATATGCCCTTGTGCTTTCATCTCTTTGTTATGTTGATTGAAATTCCTATATATAATGTGGCATGGTCGAGAAATTTTGAACAAGTTCCATCCACTTCAGTGGAGGAAGTATATGATTAAGCAAAGAGAGATGGGATTTCGTGGCACATAAGGTGGCATTGACTTGACACATTAATGGAATAAAAATCACCTAACCATTTCAAAATGATATTGGCTTCCACATTAATGAGCCATCTATCTTCCAATATGGCACATCATTTTATATTAATGATCGATATTTCTTTTAACATAATACATCATTTTATATTAATGACATATAAATATTTCAATCAATATCTTATGTATTGATATTATAAATTATTGATAAAATAATGTGTTCATTTCTTAAGGATTTTTTTATTCCCAACCATTAATCCCTTTAGTCTCAAAAATCGATCAAATAAAAAATATATATAAAAAATAACAATTGATGAAAAATTCATCATAAAACTTTTTAGAATATAATTTTTTCTCTCAAAAAATATTTTTAAATTTAAAAATGTTAAACTATCTAAACTCAAAATTTTAAAATATGAAATAATATAATATTAAAAATATAAAATCCTAAGATTAAAAATCTAACTACTGATTCCCTTCCCCTAACTACCTTCCATTAACATTTCTAATCCAGAGGATATCAAGGATGAATATCATTCTTAACCCCCTTTACTACATTACCTATTATAGAGATTAAGGGGGATTAAAAACGAACTTCTTGGACATATTAGGGACCAATACCGTGAACCACTCTCTTTTGCTTAATTTGACGGCGAAATTTATGATTTTCTAAAGGGAGAAATTCAACTCTTTCATTTAAATGCACGTGAATAAATGGATACATTGCATTTGTACTTTCAATGAAAATGGAAACCGTGAGTGATAAATATTATGTAAAAGATGTTTGGTGACCTATTAAATGAGTTCAACGTATTTTATTTCGATTTTTAATTAATATTTTTTACTAGTTTATTATTTTTTATTTGTTTAAAAATAAATAATTATTTATTTTAGAATTTTTTTAATTATATAAAAATAAATATAATAAAGGATTAAATTTTGAAATATTTATTCATTTTAATATGTCATTTTTATTATTTATAATTAAAATTTCAAGTTTAATTTATTATATCTTTTATGATATAATCCATTTTATCACGAGAAGTCATAAAATAAATTTTAAAAATTTATAACCAAAATTTAATAATTTTTAATAATAATAGTTATGCATTTAAGTATTAATAATTGAATTTTACTTGTCAAAATATGATTAGTTTCTTTTTTATTTTATTAAGTAAATGTTGAACAAGTATTAGATACTACATGTACCTCTACTAGTGCATTTTAATATTTATGCACACCAATATATTCTATTAATGGAATACACCAGAACAAAAATCTCGTTCCACCATTGGTAGGTATACCAGTATTAAGACCTTTCCCCTACTAAAATTTGTGAAGGACGTGCTTAGTAAAGTTTGTAAAAGATATCCTTCATGAATAATTTGAAGAGAAACTAAATTTTTTACAAATATTTTTTGTATATAAAAAAATATAAATATTTTCTATTTTAATAAATTTATAAAATAATAATTTTAACAATTTTTTGAATTGTTTAAATAATAAATTTTACAATTAATTGTTATTTCAAATGTGTCTGTGTGTGGTGGGATTGTAATTGGTTTTGGTGGGATTTGTATCTTATATATTTTTTGACTGAAATTCTAACTAGTATGGGATATAGTCAGGGACCTAGATCTCTAAAACAATATTTCTTTGACGGGACATTATAGCTCACAAACCACAAGTTTATCCAACCATCAAATCATACCATCGTCTGATATTACTATATCTGCAATAAGACAATACACTATAGCCTACCAAATGCAATTCGCTCGAACTGATCGAAAATACTACTTTTATCAAAAATGTCATAGCTACCAAAGATCCACCCGCATGCTCTATAGACACCAATACCACTATTAATGACTACATCCAACCTCACATATCTCAATAAAAATTGAACCTTAATAACCTTAGATATATCAAACTCACCTAACCAACTCACCCGCACCTTAATTTAAATTAGTTTAAATATTTTATTTTTAATAACTTAAAAATAAATTAAGAAAAAGCTATTTTTATTTTTGCTTTTACAAGCCCCTTCTTTATATTTTAAAATCCCCTTCTTTATCTTAATGATCAATGTGAAGGTTCATTTATAATAATAATATTTTGATGAATAAGTTGGTATATTCAACTTATACATACAAGCTATAATTTTATAAAAAGAGCAATAAATATTAAAAATTATCAAGCTTTTTAAAAAAATAATAATAATAATAATAATAATAATAATAATAATAATAATAATAATAATAATAATAATAATAATAGATTTTTATTCTTTTTATATATATAAAAATAATTGCGGATTATTATAAATATATGTATTTTAATTTTATTAGTAAAATTGAGTGTAAAAGATTGTTCATCAATTATATGTAATTATATAATCGATGAATCATTTGTGTGTGCAGTTAAATTTAATTAAGTGACTGTTTGTATAATTAAATTTATTAGTTTATATTAATTTTAGAATGAAGTTATAATTAATTTTATTATAATTTTATAATTAAATACAATTTATAAAATTTTATGTACTTATTAAATTATACTAAATTTCATAAAAAATATTTTAGCTCAAAAAGACATTTAATTATTATTATTTTCAATTGAATTATATTTAATTACATTAGTTGATTATTTTTTCAAATATTTTATTTAATTTTTTTAATAAAATAGATATTATATTATTATAACTATATTTTTTACAACTGATGATGATGATGATGATGATGATGATGAATACTAGCATATTATTATTATTTTTTTTTTAAACATTTAAATTATTAAGAATAATTTTAAACAACTCCATTTTTTATGTTAACATGTGTAAATACATAAATAATGTGATACTTTTTAAAATAAAAATTAGATTGATTTTTTTAAATAATATCATATAGAACATATATATGTGAATGTTAAATTAATAAGAATTATATGATAACATATTTTTTTATAAATTAATCTATAAATAAAATTCAAAAAAAGTACAATTTTTAAAAACATCTATATGTTATTAACTATTACGTATCTTTTAGTATAAATTATTATATATAAAATCAGTGAGTTCATTTAGTTAAGCAGTTATTAGTAAGGGGTATGCATATTATCAAAATCATTTAAATACAATCTTGAAGTCAATCGTTCGATTCTCTACATCAAATATTTAAAAGGATTTATACGTTAATGAATGGATATAAACAACCATCATCCTCTCTAGTCAACCTACAACCTTTTCAATAAAACTATTTTTTAAAAATAAATACATATTAAACAAACAAAAGATCTAAATATTGATTGAATGAATTATTTTAAATATTATTTTCAACCTCAACCATTTGAAAGCGATGAGCATGGTGGGCATGACTTGATAGACAATATAAACAAAATTGAAAATACATGTGTTGCACGACACCACCATACCTATACTTGTCTAAACATATTACTTTAGGAACAATTACACCATTATGATAGCTCGATCTTTTAATCCATCTATATAATTCATCGTTGTGATACATAATTACACTATTTCTAAATTCTACATCATGATTTATCAAAAGGTAGTAGGCTTGTGTAAATCTTTGAAATATAGAAAATGAAAAACATATATATTTTGGAAACGTATTATGTATCTAAAAGGCTTTACAAGGTTTTTAATATAATTACTAAATAAATCTCTTTATTAAAGTGTTTATTTTAAGATTCTTCTTTATATTTATTAAAAAAATAATAAATGAAAAATATGTACGGATATCTTTTTCCTCCAAAACTCACTTCCAAAGCCCACTCTATCTAACTTAGGTTCTTTATAATTATATATAATTAAGTTCTCGAGAAGATGATTTTTGTATTTTTATTATATATTATTTAAGTTCTCAAAAGATATTTTTATATTTTTTTAACTTGTGATTTCTTCCAATTTGTATGTTTCGATATTAATATATATTTCATTTTCATGCCAAAAAAATTTGATTTAATTTATAAGTGTATTGAAATGAACTTACAATATTACATTATAAGGGTTACTAATTTTAAAATATGATATAATGAAAAAATAAAAAATCAAATTTATAAATGCAAGTCTTTTTTTTTCTTAAAATTTTCATAAAATTAAGAATCTCTCCTGGAATCTAACTCAGCTTCTATCGAAGAATGGGTTCAGGATCTATCTCAACCGGGTTAGCGGTTGGTCTTCTTGTGTCGTCTAAGATGGCGAATCGAATAATGGCCTTTAAAGAATTGAAAGTGGCTGGATTTCGATCTACCTTTTGAACCTATTTGGTGTTGAGCCTCGGGGGTTGGACCCCTGGCTAGACTGGTTTGGAACGACGG